>JAHRHZ010000064.1:28521168-28571981 GCA_024137785.1 Ginglymostoma cirratum
AGAGCCTCCCCCATTTCTGATGAAGGGTCTAGGCCCGAAACGTCAAGTTTTCCTGCTCCTATGATGCTGCTTGACCTGCTGTGTTCATCCAGCCCCACGCTTGTTATCTCGGATTCTCCAGCATCTGCAGTACCTTTTATCTCAGAAAACTATAGGCTGTTAGCTTAACATGTGTCTTGGGGAAAAATGTACAAAGCTATTATTAAATACATCATTTAAAAGCACTTAGATAGGTTCAAGGTAATTTGGGTAGTCAATACAGTTTTGTGACAGGAAAATCATGTTTAAACAATTTACCAAAGTTCTTTGAGGGAGTAACATATACGATGGATAAAGGGGAACCAGCTGATGCTCTGTACCTAGATTTCATAAGACACTTTGATAAGGCACCACACCAAAAAGTTATTGCAGAAAATAAAAGCTCATTATACAGCAGATAATATATGCAGAGCAGCAAACAGTGCATGCATAATAGGTCTGGTTGGTACAGGGATCAATGCTAGTGCCTCAACTTCTTCCAATTTATATAAACTTTACAATTTATAATGATCTGAAGGAAAAATATAGTTGCTAAATTTGCTGATGAAAAAGATAGGAAAGCAAGTTGTGAAGAGGTCACAAGGAAGCCACAAAAGTATACAGATAGGTTAAGTGAGAGGGCAAAGATATGGCAAATGGAGCATAATATGGGAAATGGTTAACCTGTCCATTTGGCAGAGTCAGAGTCAATCAAAGAAAAAATTCAAAGATGAGAGATGGAAGAGCTCTAAGGTGCACAAGGATCTGGGTGTCCAAGTGCATGAATCACAAAAGTTAAATATTCTGGTATAGCAAGAAACAGAATGACATCATTCATTGCAAGTGGGGATGTTATACTTCAGTCATACAAAGTATTGCTAAGACCAAATTGGAGTACTGTATATTGGTTTCCTATTTTATGAAGGATAAAAATGTACTGGAGGCAGTTCAGAGAATGCTGGAATGGATGGGCTGTTTTATGAAGAAAGGTTGATCAGGCCAGACTTGTATTTAGTGGAGTTTAGAAAACTGAGAGGCAACTTGATTGAAATATGCAAAGTCCTGAAGAGACTTGACAAGGTGAATATGGAAAGGATATTTTCGCTGGGTGGGAGAATCTAGAATAAGAGGTCACTGTTTAAAAATAAGAGGTCATAATTTAAGACAGATGAAGAGAAATATTTCTCTCCAAGAGTGGTGAGTCTTTGCAACATTCCTCAAAAAACAGTGCAGGTAAAATCCTTGAATATTTCAATGCAAGAGATAGATAAATTCTTAATAAGCATGCTGGAGGTATGCAGAAATGTAGAGTTATGTTTTTGAATAGTGGAGCTGACTCAAAAGTGGCAAGTGGTGTACTGCTCCTCCTCCCATTTCATAAACTTGCATGTAGATGAGGGACAACCACAGAGAAACACACTCTCCACAAATGTTGGAGATCTAAAATATTTTAAAATGCATATAATACAAGTTAACAGACTGTTTAAAAATGAAATACAGCTAACGTATTTTTCGCTGAACCTATTCCAGTGCATGTAAAGGATTCAAAGCAGCCCAGCTGGAAAGGTCAGGCAAAGCAACACCAAGTTTGATCACTGGGTTGGTTACTTCAAGCATAGATCTTAGAACTGAATAATTGGTATTTACTTTGCCACCAATGTAATTTTCAAATGGCAGTAAAATTCACCAAACCATTCTGCAGTTGCACTGATGTGTACTTTTTGCCAGCAGCTCAACGCAAGCCTCAGTCAGAAGCCAAAAAGTAAATATACGAGATTCACTACTGTTTTGAAAATTAAGTCTTGTTGACCTCAGTAGAGCGGTTCTTACAGTATTACTATCCAGCCATTGAGACCTGCATATCAAGACTGGTGGGTCTAGCGCAGCATTAAATGCAATAACAATAAAACGCTTTCTAGGGGCTCAGTTTCTACTGAACAATGAAAGCTATTTGAGTGTTCGCAGTCCATGTCCTCATTACTGTCCCCACCTCAAAAGATGGAATTCCACCTTGATTATAGCTAAATCACGGAAAAACAAAGTACCATTGCTCTATGATATCTACTAATTCAAACATGAAAATGAGAATGAACATACCTGATTGGGTGCCATCTATGCTGCAAAAGCAGAAGAAATAGTGTATTACTATACATCAACAATTTTGTCCCAAAAATAACATCCTTGATACAGCCGGTCTGGCGATCTTTGCAGATCAAACCATATTTGAAGAAACTCAACACAGTTGTGACTTGGTTCAGACAACATTAATTATTTTCTGCCGTTGTTCTTTTATGAAATATGAAAATTTCTGCCTAGCTACTCAGGAATTTCCTCCCATGCTTTTCAAAGGCACAGGCTCCCCAGTGAACAAGATCCTGGGTTCCCAAATCACCCCCCTTTATCTCACCCAAGTGGCCATTACTTCTGACATGCATGTCAGACCACTCCATTGCTCTGGAAAAAATGGAACAGAAGTTATAGATCATCCTCATCTTCCCATGCAGCAAAAGCTGTAGGATATTAACAGCAATCTGCGAAGGTGATGGATGGCCTAGTGATATTATCGCACTGTTAATCCAGAGACCCAGGTTCTGGGGACTGGGGTTCAAATCCCACTACAGCAGATGGTGGAATTTGAATTCAAAGTTAATGTGGAATTAAGAGTTTAATGATAACCAGGAATCCATTGCTGACTGGCATCTGGTTCACTAATGTCATTTAGGGAAGGAAACTGACATACCTACCTGGTCTGGCCTTCATGTGACTCCAGACTCTCAGCAATGTGGTTGATTCTTAACAGTCTGCTGGGCAAATTAAGGATGGGCAATAAATGCTGGCCTAGCCAATGACAGCCTCATCCTGTGGATGATTAAATTAAAAGAAATCTCAGAGTTACCCCCCAACTGATGCAAAGCTGATGAGGCCAAAAGCAGCACCCTGTTGCTGCCTAAAGCACCAAAACTGGATTTTTCAAGCCCATATCACTATTGTGTGGAGAAACCAGGATAGTAAAAATATACGAAAGACAATCGTTTCATCAAGAAAAGCCTTCATGAAGCCTGAAAAAATATTGAGTCACATTTCATTAAAGATCATCAATTTTCACCAAACTCAAGATTTCCAAATACAATTGCAGGTCGGCTGAACTCTATCTTAATTTGGCACCAGAAAAACACAAAGGAAACAAAAGAGAATAACTCGAGTTATACTTAATCAAGTTTCTTCTTGGCAAGGAGGCACCTCAGTGGTTCAAAATCAGAAAGGATCAAAAACCAAATTACGTAAGGGAGGAGTTTACCTAATCATAGATCTGCTATCAGTCTGTATTCCACCTGCAAGAATGTTACACATTGGTGCTTTTTAAAAACTTGTTCATGGGTTGTGGATGTCACTAGCTAGGCCAGCATTTACTGTCCATTCCTAATTGCCCAGAGGGCAGTTAAGAGTCAACCACATTGCTATGGGTCTGGAATCATGTGTAGGCCCAACTAGATAAGGATGGCAATTTCCTTCCCACAAAGACATTAGTGAACCACATGGGATTTTCCCAACAATCAACACAAATTTGTTTTATGGTCATCATTGAACTCTTAAATCCAGACTTTTCAAACAAAAAACTGAATCCAAGTTCCACCATCTTCATGGCAGGATTCGAACCTGGGTCCCCACAGCAACAGATTTGTTAGTATGGCAATTATACCACTTGGCCAATGTCTCCCCATAAATGGAATAGTTGATCTGACTTGAAGAGAAAGCCACGTTCAGAATATTTAGAAAGCCTCAACCTGACTGAGAAAAACACAGGGGAATGTAAGTCTTCATTAGGGAATTATTCCAAGATAGAATCATGGGTTTTGAAAGAAATATTCATTTACAAAAATGAATTAGTTTTATTAGCTGACCTAAAATTAAGCATGAAATGAATATTTTCATTTAAATGTCAATTTTCTACTGCAAAACAAATCATTGTAAAGAAAACAAAGTCATTGCTTATTTCTTAAGTATCTTTAAGGAAAAAAAAAGTCTAAAAGTTTAAAATTGAACGACATAAATAAGAAAGTATCACTATATATTATAAATGATGAACAGGACATTTTTCCTCCGCACCTGCAAAATCATTTAGCATAAATAACATTATATATTTGCACAAATACTTGGGCAATTTTTACAACTCCATGTTGACAACTATTTTGTTTGGCGTAGTCTATAAAGCTACAACTAGTGGGGAAGATACAGAGCATTAGATTTGCAAGAAAATTAGGGCATGCAAGAAATACTGAGCAGTTACAATGGGTAATTTTTATTATCCAAATACAGACTGACATAGCAGCAGTGTGAAGGACTGTGCTGAGAAAATTTTCTCAGCAATATGCTTCCGGTCTAAGAAGAGAAACACTGCTCGACCTGGGCAAAGTGACACTATTACATCATAATGTATAGACTGGATCAGGAAAACGACAAGAGTAATCCACTGGAGGAAAACCAATTTCAATGGATATGACCCAAATAAACTAGAATCAAACATTTATAGGCAAAAACTGTAACTGAACAATGGGTTGCCTCAAGAGATATGTTGGACATTTTCCAAGTGGAAAGGCAAGCGGAGAAAATCAAGAGCTCCTCAGTTCACAAAAGATTTAGACATTTATTTTGTTCATATGATGTGGGCATCACTAGCTGCTAGCTTTTATTGCCTGTCATTGTTGCAAGTAGATCAACAATGCCGCTAGTCAGTGAGTTTCAGGATTTTGACTCAGTGACACTGAAAGAATGGCCATAAATCCAAGTCAGAACGGTGTACAGCTTAGATGGCAAATTAAAGTTGGTGGTGTTCAAAATATCTGCTGACCTTGTCCTTCTAGATGGAAATGCTCCGGAGTTTAGGAGGTGCTGTCTAAGAAGATTTGGTGAATTTCTGCAATGCATCTTGTACACAGTGCACACTGCTGCTACTGAGGGCTGGTGATGGAGGCAGTGGATGCTTGCGGATATGGTGCAAATCAACTGAGTTGCTTTGTCCTGGATTGTGTCAAGGATCTTAAGCATTGTTGGAGTTGCAATCCTCAAGACAAGCAGGGAGTATGCCATCATACTCTTGACTTGTGCCTTGAACTGACTATGAGGACTCAATCACTGCTAGGTTGTCAGCTTCCAACTTGTCAGTGGTGTTCATTACTGTGCACTTATCATCCCATTTGTACTGCTTTAGTACCTGTGGACTCAGGAATGGTGGGTGAACATTGAGCAGCATCTCCACTTCTGACCCCATGATGGAGGAATCATCATTAAAACAGCTGATGATGACCGGAACAAAGACACTATCCTGAAGAACTCCTGCAGACATGTCCTGGAACTGGGCTGACTGACCTCCAATAACCGCAACCACCTTCCTTCGTGCCAGGTATGACTCTAGCCAGTAGAGGAGTTCTCCCAAAGATTCCAACTCATTCTAGTTTTGCTAGGATTCTTTTATAGTAGACTCAGCCAAATGCAGCTTTGATGTTATCGCTCACACTTCACCTCTGGTGATCAGCTCTTCGGTCAGTGTTTGTGCAAGGCTGTAATGAGGTCAAGTGCCGATTGGGCGAGTGGAATCCAAACTGAGCATACATGAGCAGGCTATTGCTAAGCATGTACCACTTGACACCACTGTTGATAACACCTTCCATGATTTTACTGATGATCAAGCGTAGACAGATTTGGTGGAAATTGGCTGGGTTGCATCTGTCCTGCTTTTTGTGTACATGACATATTGGTCTATTTTCCACATTGAGGAGCAGCTATACTGTATCAGCACTGTACGGTATTAGAACAGCTTGAGTAGGGGTGTGGCAAGTTCTGAAGTAAAAGTCTTCAATACTATTGCCAGAATGTTGTCAGGGCCCATAGCTTTTGCAGTATCCAATGTCTTCAACCATTTCTTGTCATTACCCCATTTGGATCAAACTGAACTGGCTGAAGACTGACATCTGTGATGTTGAGGACCTCTGAAGGAAGCAAGATAGATCATCTACTCACCATTTCTGATTGAAGCTTTTTGTGAATCCTTTAGCCTCATTTTTGGCACTGATGTGCTGGGATCCCCCATTCTTGAGAATGAGGATATCGTGAAGTCATCTGCTCCAGTGAATTGTTTAAGAACAAAGACAAAGAGAACAAAGAACAAAGAAAATTACAGCACAGGAACAGGCCCTTCGGCCCTCCAAGCCTGCCCCGATCCAGATCCTCTATCTAAACATGAGGCCTATTTTCCAAGGATCTGTATCCCTCTACTCCCTGCCCATTCATATATCTGTCCAGATACATCTTAAATGATGCTATCATGCCCGCCTCTACCACGTCTGCTGGCAACGCGTTCCAGGCACCCACCACCCTCTGCGTAAAGAGCTTTCCACGCATAGCTCCCTTAAACTTTTCCCCTCTCACCTTGAAATCATGACCCCTAGTAAGTGAATCCCCCACTCTGGGAAAAAGCTTCTTGCTATCCACCCTGTCTATACCTCTCATGACTTTGTAGACCTCAATCAGGTCCCCCCTCAACCGCTGTCTTTCTGATGTAAATAATCCTAATCTACTCAACCTCTCTTCATAGCTAGCGGCCTCCATACCAGGCAACATCCTGGTGAACCTCCTCCGCATCCTCTCCAAAGCATCCACATCCTTTTGGTAATGTGGCAACCAGAACTGTACGCAGTATTCCAAATGTGGTTGAACCAAAGTCCTATACAATTTACTTATTTAATTGTTCACCGCCACTCATGACTAGACGTGACAGGACTGCTGAGCTTGGCTCTTTTTTGTCATTTGCTGCTTAAAATGCAAGTCTTCCTTTTTTTTTTGAGGCTTCACCAGGTTGATGCCTCATTTTTCCACGTGTTTTGCTGCACGTGGACCCGCATGTCCACCTTCACGGTTCATTGATCTACCGGCTTGATGGCAACTGTAGAGTAGTGGATATGCCGTGCCACAAGGTTGCAAATTGTGTTGGAGTAACAATTCAGCCATGCTGATGGTCACAGTGCCTCATGGAAATCCAGTTTGGAGCTGAAATGTCGTTCATAGTCTATCCATTTAGCACATCGACAGTTCCGCACAACACATCAAAGAGCATTCTTAGATTGAAATGTGACTTAATCTCCAAAAGGACTGTGCAGCAGTCACTCTTACCAATACTATCATGGACAGCTACAGCAGCAAAATGGATGAGAATTAAACAGAGCACGCTTTTCCTTCTTGTTCATTCCCTGACCACCTGCTGCCTACCTAGTCTAGCAGCTACATCCTTTAGGACTCATCCAGCTCAGTTAGCATTGAAGTTCTCAAACCGCTATTGGTGGTGAATATTTAAGACTCCCATCAGAGTACAATCACCATTACAACCCTCAGCACTTCCTCCAAGTGCTGTTCAAGATGCACAAGTATCAACCCCTTGTGTGTCAGGGCATCAGCTACTAGCCAGCAGGAAACTTTGTAGGTTTCCCTTTTCACGTTTCAGTTTATGCATAATTTTAAAGACTCTTAATGCAAGTCACCCTGATCTTATACCACTGTGCTGCCACCTTTGCTGGGCCTGTCCTGCCAGTGGGACAGGACACACCCAGGGATTATAATGCTTTTGTCTGGGACATTGTGTATAATATGATTCTGATATTATAACTATACCAGACTGTTTGACTAGTCTGAAAGGCAGCTCTCCCAATTTTGGCACTAACCCTCACATGTCAATAAGAAGGACTTTGCAGGTCAACAGGGCTATGTATGCCTTTATAGTTTCCAGTGCTTTAGTCAATGCCAGGCAATCTGTCCGGTTTCATTCCTTTCTAGTGGTTGATTCAACTCATGACTTGCTAGACCATTTCAGAGGACACTTAAGAGTCAACCACCTTGATAAGAGTCTGCAGCCACATGTAATCATATCGGGTAAGGACAACAGTTTCCTTCCCTGAAGAAGTCTAAAACTACCATAGTTCTGAAGATAATTGACGTTGGTCACCATTAGGCCTTTAATTCCAGATTTTTATTCAATTCAAATTACACCATTGCACAGAGTTAGGGAAATGCGGTGAACTGGCAAGTTAATTAGAAGCAACACAAGAAGAAAGTGTCATGGTATAATTTGCAAATTCATAGATCAATTTTTAGGTGTTAAATTATCAGCCAACAACATAATGAATCACAGGGAAGTCCAAAATTCAGGCCCACATCTGTACTCATCTAAGGCAATATTCTTCCTTACAGATAAAACCAAAACACATGGCTTGCAAAGAAGATTACAACGTTCCAATTAAGAGCTGATACTGTGCATTTCTCTAGTCCAATGCTTCCCAAACCTTTCCCCTCTGTGACCCCATTTTGAGGCTTGAAAATTGCAATGACTGCACACAATGAAAACAGTGGGATATGAGAAAAGCTATGGCGGTATTTTCAAAACTTGCCTTTTCACTGTATTTCTGGAGCAGGAATCAGGCCTCAAACGTCATTTATTTAGACTGTGCCCATCATTTAAAAAAAATTTTGAAAGGGCATCAAAGCTGTTAAAGGTTCAAGTTCCACATTAGCCATTGTTGGCTTAGAGCTCAAGACCAATATATCCTCCAACAGTTTGTTCTGCCTGCTCCAGACAATCTCTTAATTCACAGAATGTAAATTCCACACATGCTTTTCTTACCTGAGCACAACTGGCTTTGGTATTTTGGGAATTTTTTCCTTGTAAACAAAGGATACCACAGCATATGGGCAAACATGTCTTGGATACTGTCGTATGCCTTCATTTCCAAATTCATAAAGATAAAACTGAAAAATTAAAGTACAACGTTAATAACCCAATGAAGCAAATAGTTAATTGATGTATTGATTTCTATAATATGGAATCAACAATAAATTAAACTCGCACTTTTGAAAATTACATACAAATTAAGTCAAATGTCAAATTTCAGATGCATGAAATTTTGAAAAAGGTACCTGCGTAAGATCGAATGCTCTGTAAGTGAACAGGGAAGTGACCCGGTTAAGGTTTCTAAACACATGGCAATCATGTTTCGGAGTCGGAGGGGTAAAATTCTTGGTGGTGTTATCGAAAACAGCCTTTACTCTTCCCTAAAGCATTAAAATTAAACAAATAAAAATTAGATGTGTTAAGATATCATGAAACGGTTCACCATTTTCAAATGAACAATTTGACAGGGACTACTTCTCTCAGCCCTCTTGCAATACTGCTCCAAACAGATCATAGAGGGTCAATCAGGCCTTTTCACACCAAAAATAAACTGCAGTTAGCATCTATTCAATGTCTTCCCTCATAACTGGTGAAGACTCATCTGCCATCATATTAGAAATTATAACAAACATAATTCCAAGACAAAATAAAATGTTTTAACACTGGGTTTTTTTTTCCTTGTTCTGCGCACAAAATTAAAACAAACACAATAAATACATTTCATTGCAAAGGAGATATAATGAAGTTGGAGACAAGGCAGAAGAATGAAAACAAGAGACACAGTTGGCTCAAATGACATGAAGTCAGACATTACCTTTATGATTTTGAAAATCATCATCTCAGCCTTCCTTCCACTATCCAAAGGATTGGGCTGAAGTATGTCACAATATTTTGAAAGATAAACACCTGTGATTTGGAGGGGGTGGGTGTAAACATTACATTCTCAGTCATTGTTTTTTAAAGGCTTTCATTAGGTTAATGAGAAAAGTTAAATGTTCATAAATTTCAGCAAGAACTCAAGACACAATACATCCTTTAAAATACAAATTACTGCTTCAGAATTTTTTTTACCCATTGTTGGATTTCCAAGAATTGTTACTTTTGAGTGCCCCACTGGCAATCCTCTCTCACAAATAATGGGAATCTAGTGGGGAAAAAATATAGTTATCATGAAGCCATCAATTCATTTATAAAATATACAGATAAAATTTAAAAAAGATGGAATATATATTTTGTAGTGTTTTCATTATATGCATTCTCTACATAACGTTGAAATTAATCTTCCCGACCTGAAACACTAAAATGTTATGGTTGTACATACAATTGCCACCATCGCATTGTTAAGTAGACACGGCTGCATGTGATCTCCTACAGCAAACAAGCTCCAGGGCTTCCAATACATTGAGTGGAGGTGACACTGAAAGGAAGTTACTATTTGCACTACAGGAACGAAGGAACAGAACCAAAATTACACCAGTGTGAATATTTTGTGTGACTATCCGTTAAAAGAGAAAATGTCTACAGAAATATGTTCTGAAAAAGTCTTCATTTTTCAAGTAGAACTTATATCTACATGCCAAGCAGATCAACGTTGGGGCAATCATAAACCTTGAAAGAATACCTGAATCACCTAAGGGCATGACACATCGCCTCAAAAGGGCTGGACCTGATGTTGTGAAGTACTTTGGTGTTGTCCAGTCAAACACGATCATTTTGCTCTTCACTAGTCTGAAATAAACTAGATCTAATTTTGGCTTGCTAAAATTACTGGCAATCACAATGTTTGCTACTGTTTTTTATCCCATGCTTTTGAAACTGGAGTCCGACACTAGTGCTCTGGAATTAAACAAAGGTAATTACGTAGGGTGTGTAGGAAGACTAAAAGATAGGACAGTTAATAAGCAGCGGCAGTTGTTTAAGGAGATACTCAGATACTCACTTGCTCCCAATTAAAATATATTCCAAAAAGGAAGAAAAAGTAGTGGGGGGGTGGAGAACAATCATCACGTAAGGGGGAAGAAGGGCGACTTATTATCTAAATGAGCAAACTATTGGGATTGAAGAGAGAAGTCCCCATGGCTTGACAGCGTACACCCTAGGGTCTGAAAAAAAGTGTGAGCACAGACAATGGACCCATTATATATAATATTCCAAAATTCCCTGAATGCAGGAAAAGGTTCCAATGGGTTGGAAAAATGTTAATATAATGCCCTTATTCAAAAAGGGATGAAGGCAGAGAGTGGGAAACTATAGACCAGTTAATTTCACAGGTGTAATTAGGAAACTGTTAGAATCCATTATTAAAGAAATAATAACACAGCATTTGAAAAGTCAAAACACAATCTAATGGAATCAGCATGTTTTTATGAAGGGTAAATCATGTTTGACTAATTTGCTGGAGTTCTTCGAACATGTAACAACCAAGGTGGATAATGGGGATCCTCTTGATATAGTATCTGGAATTCCTGAAAGGATTTGATAAGGTGCGGCACAAAATGTTAATAACAAGGGAAGATCATATCAATTGGGGTAATTTATCAGCTTGGCTAGAGGATCGGCTAACCAACAGAAAGCTGAGATTAGTGAGTCTTTCGCTGGTTGGCAAGATGTATCTAGTGGAGTGCCACAGGGTTCTGTCCTCAGACATGAACTATTTACAATCTATAATAATAATTTGGACACAGGAATAGAAAGTAATGAAGCCAAAATTTCAGGCAACACTAAAATAGATGGGAAATAAAGTTGCAATGGAGAAAGAAGAAATTTACAAATGGATATGGATTGGTGAAGCGAACAGTCCAAAATCTGGCGATGAAGTTTAACGTGGATTTTAAGTGTGAGGTTATCCATTTTGCTCAGAGGAATAGAAAAGGCAAGTTATCTAAATGGAGGGAAACTTCAGACTGCTTCAGTACAGAGGAATCAGAATGTCCTTGTGCATGAATTACAGAAAACGAGCATGTAGGTAACAGCAGGTAATAAAGAAGCCAAATGGAATTTTGGCATTTATTGATGAAGGTATACAATATAAAGTTAAGCAAGTACTACACAACTTTGCAAGGCATTAGGGAGATCGCACCTGCAGTGTTTTGTACAAATTTGGTGTCCTTACTTCTGGAGGGACATAGCTGCATTCGAGTTAGTAGAGAGGAAGTTCACTAGATTGATTCTAGAGATAAAGAGAGTATCTTATGAAGACAGATTCAGCAGTATAAACCTATACTCTCTGGAGTTAGTCATGCAGCATAGTAATAGACCCTTTGATCTCTTTGATCCAAACCATCCATGCCAACCAAGTTTCTCAAACTAAACAAGTCCCATTTTCTTGCGTTTGGCCCATATCCCTCCAACAATTTCTTATTTACGTACCTGAAACAAAGACAAAGACAGAAGTTGCTGGAAAAGCTCAGCAGGTCTGGCAGCATCTGTGAAGAGAAATCAGAGTAAATGTTTCAGGACTCAAAACGTTAACTCTGGTTTCTCTTCACAGATGCAGCCAGACCTGCTGAGCTTTTCTAGCAACTTCTTTTTTTGTTTCTGGTTCACAGCATCCACAGTTCTTTTTTATGGCTCTTATTTGTGTACCCGACCAAATGTATTTTTGATGTTGTAACTGTGCCTGCATCTACCACTTCCTCTAGCAGTTCATTCCATATACAAACCACATGGTGCGAAAAAGATGCCCCTCAGGTACCTTTTAAATCTTCCTCCTCTCACTTTCAAGTTATGCCTTCTAGTTTTGAATGACCTTCGATATTCACTTATCTATGCCACTCATGATTTTATAAACCTCTACAAAGGTAACCCCTCAACATCCTATACTCCAGGGTAAAAAGTCCCAGCCTATCCAGTATCTTCTTATAATTCTAACCCTCCAGTCCCAATAACATCCTCGCAAATCTTTTCTGCACAATCTCCATTTTAATAATATCCTTCGTATAGCAAGGCCACCAGAACTGTACATGGTACTCCAAATGTGGCCTCACCAACGTCCTAACTCCTATACAAAATGGTTTCAGCAATGAAGGCAAGCATGCCAAACGCCTTCTTGACCACCCTGCCTACCTGTGACACAACTTTCAAAGGACTAGGTGCCTGAACACTCAGGTCTCTCTTGTTTGACAACGCTCCCCAGTGCCCTAGCATTAACTGTGCAAGTCCTGCCATGGTTTGTCTTACCAAAATGCAACACTTTACATTTATCCAAATTAAACTCCATTTGCCACTCCTCGGCCCTTTGGCCCAATTGATCAAGATCCCTGTATAATCTCATTGTCCACTATACCACCAATTTTGTTGTTATCCACAAACTTACAAAATATGCTTTCGAAATTGTTATCCAAATCATTTATACAATAACAAAGAATAGTGAACTAGTACTGATCCCTGCAGAACACCATTGGTCACAGGCCTCCAGTCCGAAAAAACCGTCCACCATCACCAACACCACCCCCCCACCCCGTGTCCTACTATCAAGTCAATTTTGTAGTTTAGAAGAATAAGAGATTTAATTGAGGCATACAAGATGCTAAAGGGGATTAAAAGGGAGAACTGTTTTATACATCCAACTTCAGCAAGGACTTCTGCAAAATGAAACCAAAAGAAGCCTTTCACCTAATGAGCGTTTTTCCTAAGTAAATCAATTCCTGGCCTTTCTAAATTAAAGCAGGCAAATGCTCTCCAATGTTTACTCTGTCGACACACAAAACAAGTTACCATTAGGACTCTGAAAAGTTAGTATCTCATAATGGTTTCAAAAACATCATGGTTCCTGAAACACTGACTAGTTAATCACTAAGCCAACTCCAGATCAAAACTCATTCAATCTAATACTCAGCGCCTCTACCATTGAAGGCGAGCATGCCATATGCCTTCTTTACCATCTTATCTACTTAGGCTGTCACTTTTAGGGAGCATCTCAAGATCCCTCTGTATATCAATACTCCTAAGGGTCCTGCTATTTATTGTACCCTTTCCTCTTGCATGTGACCTCCCAAAATGCATCATCTCACACTTGTATAGGTCAAACTCCATCTATCATTTCTCTGACCAATTTTACTTTTGATCTCTAGCTTCCTGTATCCTCTGACAAATTCCTCACTATCAGTAACTTCACCAATTTAGTGTTGTCTGCAAACTTATGAATCAGACTTAGATCATCCAAATCATTTATATCACAAACAACAGAGGTCCAAGCACTAATCCTTGCAGAACACCACTGATCATAGACCTCCAATCAGAAGAACATCCCTCCACAATTACCTTCAGTCTTCTATGACCCACCCAATTTTGTATCCAACTTAGCAAGTCACTGCAGATCCCATGTGACGTAACCTTCTGAACCAGCCTACCATGAGGGACCTTGTCAAATGCTTTATAAAGTCCACTCACACTACATTGCTCTACCATCAATCATCCCTGTCACTTCCACAAAAAAAAAACTCACTCAAATTTAAGAGACAAGACCTCTGTCACACAAAGCCACGCTGAGTATCACTAGTAAATCCATTATTTTCCAAATGCGAGTAAATCCTGTCCCTAAGAATCTTCTCCATTAATTTCACTACCACCGATGTAAGGCTCACCAGCTACCAGATTATCCCTGGTGCCTTTCTTAAACAAAGGAACAACGCTGGCTATTCTCCAGTCTACTGGGACCTGACCTGTTACTAAAGAGAACACAAAGATCTCTGTCAAGGCCCCAGCAATCTCCTCCCTTGCCTCCAGAATTCTGGGATGGATCATGAAGAGACAAGAACCAGGAGGAATAATTAAAACAAGGAGTCAACCATTTAAGACAGAAACAAAGAGAGGTCTTTTTTCCAGTCAGGATTGTTAGTTTGTGTAGTTCTCTTCCTCAGGGAGCAGTGAAACAGGACTGTCGAACATCGAAAGCTAAGTTAGATAAGATTCTTGATGGACAAGGGAGTCAAAGATTATAGGAGGCAGATAACATAGTGAAGGTCCCACAGATCAGCTTTGTTCTAAACACGTCAAGGTCCCAGAGTGTGCACAGAAAATTTAACGGAATGCTTGCAGGAGTTATTTTAGCTACAAGATTAGTTTGGAAAAATGGCTGTTTTCCTTGGAGCAAAATAGGTCAATAGGAGATCTGATAGTGCTGTGAGTCAGTGTGGTCAATGGAGGTCCTAAAGTCATTCCAGAGATTTGTTCAAAGCTGAAGTATTCAGCGTGAATGCAGTGATCAACCTTTGTTTTTATTCACAATTCAAGTATCCAAGACTCAATGCACACCTCCACAGCAATTTATTCTTTATTTTCATGTGATGCTGGTGTCACTGGCAAGGATTGATCCCCACCTACAATCAATTATCCTGTCACAACTGGACATGGCAGGACTGTAGAGCATGGGTAAATCAGAAGGTTGAGGGTTTGCTTAGTCCTGTCTATCATTTGCATGTTGCTCCTACTATTTGACATGCAAGTAGTCCTGTGTCGTACCTTCATCAAACTGATACCCCATTTTTAGGTAACACTGATGCTTCTTCTGGAATGTACTCAGTACTCTCAGTTGAACCAATGTTCATCCCAGCTTCATTGGAGTGGCAGACTGGGGAATATGCCAAGCCATGATTGTGATTGAAGTTTGTGCCACACAACATCATAGAGGATATCTTCTACATGAAGACAGTACTTCGTCTCCACGAGGATTAATGCTGACATAGATGCATATGGGACAGATAGATTGGAGAGGATGAGGATATGTAGGTGTCTGCCCCTTGTTGGTTGCCTCACCACCTGTCACAGAACTAGTCTAGCACCTACGTTCTTTAGGAATTGGCCAGCCTGCTCAGTAGTGGTGCTACTGCACCGCTCTTGGTGACAGACATGAAAGTACCCCTATCAGAGTATATTCTGTGCCCTTGCCCACCTGTGTTCCTTTTCCAATGAGTGTTCAGCATAGAGGAGGACTGATTCCAGTTCCAAATATTGCTGCTGCACACGGACTTGAGGGCTGCGCAGCCGGGAAGAAAATTAGAGGGAAACCTGGTCGTGGTGGTGTCTGGGACATTACCCCACAATGTTTTATATTTGAAAACGCAGTAAATCCCATTTTAAACACAAAAACAGAAATTACTGTAAGGTATGATACCATTTATAGGATTAGTAGGGTTGGGTTACAAGATGTTTCTTGACTTATCTTTGGGACATTGCTCCTAACTTCAGCCCAAGCTTGATTCACTAAGTACTGCTAGATCAGCAGGCAGGACTGGATTTGCCATCATTGATTCCAGTGGTCTGTCCTGTTTTGTAGCAGTTTCAATGGCTCACTGCTAGATCCACTGCTATAGTCTTGAGGTCAGACCAAACAAGGATGGCAGACTTTTCTTTCCATAAAAAGGACATTAGTAAACCAGATGGCTTTTATGACACTAACATGGTTGACGTAAGTCTAGCTTTCAATTCCAGATTTATTCATGGATTTCAAATTTCACTTCCTGCTTATTGAGATTCAAATCTATGCCCCTAGCGCATTGGCTTAGGTCAGTGGACTACTCATCCAGTCACATTACAGGTAGTTCTGTAATAATGCATTTGATGAATAGTGGTCGCTGTTTGGACAATGAAAACTTTCTGCCATACAGGTATAGCGATTTTCTATAGCGTGGGGTCACACAAGAATGCAACTATCGCGTTATAGGAGAACTCCTTGTATCACACCGACATTAGCTCGCCGGTAACCTATAATGGCAAAACAGTGAAGCCTTAAGACAACAGCTCCATGGTTGTGAAAGGAGACCAGGGGATGGAGTACCTGAATTAAGCAAAGTCAAAGACGAAGAGGAAGATGCAAATCATAATTGTAGTCACGTTGGATATTAATACACTGAGATCCACAAGGTCTCAGCATTGTGAGTGGGGAAGAAAGTTGGTTTCGGAACATTCAAAACAACAATTAAACAGTGATATTCAAGCAAATTAAAATTTTCTAGGACATCAGAAGAAAGGAACATCACATCAGCTTTTAGGGGGACAAATTTATACTTTCTAATGGCCTAGTGGCAGATTAATGTCATCAAGCATCAAGGAATTTGGATGGATCGGGGGATCAGTGAATATAAACATTTGCTAGGAGAACAAACTGGCATCATATCACTGACCTGGAGTTCATACAAAACACGAGTCAACCTCTTGCCTGCAATGTTGTTACATTTTTATATGCTTAGTATTTAATTTGTTCACAGCCAATCGAGTTAGGCATCACCCCTACCAAGTGTGAAAGATGCCTAAATGCATAGTAATTGATACAGAATATACAACAGAGAACACAGAACATCGAACAATACAGCACAATAGAGGCCCTTCGGCCCACGCAGTTCAAAATTTTCAATTTGGTAAATATATTGCACCAGTTAGTTATTGGTATGTGCAGACTTGCACTCAGTTTTGTCAAGCTGCTTAAAAAATATGAAAACAACAGTCTTTACAAATTGTATCACAGATAATAGGTACTGCGGATGCTGGAGAATCCGAGATAACAACGTGGGAGCTGGATGAACACAGCAGGCCAAGCAGCATCGTAGGAGCAGGAAAGCTTGACGTTTCGGGTCTAGATCTTTCATCAGAAATGGGGGAGGGGAAGAGGGTTCCGAAATAAATAGGGAGAGAGGGGGGAGGCGGGTAGAAGATGGATAGAGGAGAGGATAGGTGGAGAGGAGACAGACAAGTCAAAGAGACGGGGATGGAGCCAGTAAAGGTGAGTGTGGGCGGGGAGGTAGGGAGGAGATAGGTCAGTCCAGGGAAGACGGACAGGTCAAGGGGGCGGGATGAGGTTAGTAGATAGGAGATGGGGGTGCGGCTTGAGGTGGGAGGAGGGGATAGGTAGGTGGAAGGACAGGTTAGGGAGGCAGGCATGAGCTGGGCTGGTTTTGGGATGCAGTAGGGGGAGGGGAGATTTTGAAGCTTGTGAAATCCACATTGATACCATTGGGCTGCAGGGTTCCCAGGCTGAATATGATTTGCCGTTCCTGCAGCCTTCGGGTGGCATCATTGTTGCATTGCAGGAGGCCCAGGATGAACATGTCGTCTGAGGAAAGGGAGGGGGAGTTGAAATGGTTCGTGACTGGGAGGTGCAGTTGTTTGTGGTGAACTGAGCGCAGGTGTTCTGCAAAGCGGTCCCCAAGCCTCCGCTTGGTTACCCCGATGTAGAGGAGGCCACAACAGGTATAGGGAATGCAGTATACCACATTGGCAGATGTGCAGGTGAACATCTGCCTGATGTGGAAAGTCTTCTTGGGTCCTGGGATTGGGGTGAGGGAGGTGGTGTGGGGGCAGGTCTAGCACTTCCTGCGGTTGCAAGGAGAAGTGCCGGGTGTGGTGGGGCTGGAGGAGAGTGGGGAGCGGACAAGGGAGTCACGGAGAGAGTGTCCCCTCCGGAAAGCAGATAAGGGTGGGGAGGGGAAAAAAGTCTTTGGTGGCGGGGTTGGATTGCAGATGCTGGAAGTGTCGGAGGATGATGCATTGTGTCTGGAGGTTGGTGGGGTGATACGTGAGGATGAGGCGGATTCTTTTTTGGTTGATATTGTGGGGACGGGGTGTGAGGGATGAGTTGCTGGAAATACGGGAGACACGGTCGAGGGCGTTCTTGACCACTGCGGGGGGGGGGGGGGGGGGAGGGGAGGGAGGAGTTGCTGTCCTTGAAGAATGAGGACACCTGAGATGTATGGGAGTGGAATGCCTCATCCTGGGAGCAGGTGCGGCAGAGGTGAAGGAATTGGGAATAGGGGATGGCATTTTTGCAGGAAGGTGAGTGAGAGGAGCTGTATTCTAGATAGCTGTGGGAGTCAGTGGGCTTGAAATGGATATCGGTTTCTAGGTGGTTACCTAAGATGGAGACAGAGAGGTCCAGGAAGGAGAGAGAGGTGTTAGAGATGGTCCAGGTGAACTTAAGGTTGGGGTGGAAGGTGTTGGTGAAGTGGATGAACTGCTCGAGCTCCTCGTGGGAGCATGAGGCAGCGCCGATACAGTCATCAATGTAACGGAGGAAGAGGTGGGGTTTAGGGCCAGGAAGAGGGATTGCTCCACGTAACCTACAAAGATGCAGGCATAGCTTGGGCCCATGCGGGTACCCATGGCCACCCCCTTTGTCTGTAGGAAGTGGGAGGAATTGAAAGAGAAGTTGTTGAGGGTGAGGACGAGTTCGGCTAAGCGGATGAGGGTGTCAGTGGAGGGGGATTGGTCAGGTCTGCGGGACAGGAAGAAGTGGAGGGCCTTTAGGCTATCTGCATGGGGAATACAGGTGTATAGGGACTGGACGTCCACGGTAAAAATGAGGTGTTGGGGACCGGGGAATTGGAAGTTCTGGGGGTGGTGGAGGGTGTGGGTGGTGTCACGGACGTAGGTAGGGAGTTCCTGGACCAAGGGGGTGAAAATGGAGTCGAGGTAGGTGGAGATGAGTTTGGTGGGACAGGACCAGGCGGAGACAATGGGTCGACCAGGGCATTCAGAACCCTCTTCCCCTCCCCCATTTCTGAAGAAGGGTCTTGGCCCGAAACATCAAGCTTTCCTGCTCCTATGATGCTGCTTGGCCTGCTGTGTTCATCCAGCTCCACACCTTGTCTGTACAAATTTGATTTGGCATGAATGCTGAAATTAATATAAAGAAACATTTGCAAATTTTAAGTTAAAGCTACCCTTAGCATTCAAACAGCAATGCTCACTGAGTGCAAATTTGAGTTAGAGATATTTAGATTTGACGTGACTCATGAACATATTGGGAGGTAAACACAGACAGATGTGAGTGCCGCACAAAATTTAAGCTGTTGATAAGTGGTTAAATGACAATTTGAACATAAAAGCAGCACACAAGGCTAGTTTAAAAAAATGTCACCCAAAATAAAGTTGTAATATATACCTGGGAAGTGTCAAGAAGCAAGAATGCATATGATTCTGTCAACTCCTTTTCAGTTCGACCCTCATTTCTCAGCTCCTTCCTTTTTTCCATGTACTGGAATTGAGAAATTAAATTAACCACGTGGATACAACTTCGAGAAAAAACATAAGTTCAGTCGAAATGATCAAATACACTAACCTCTTTTTCTAATCGTTCATTGTGAACCATACTAGCTTTCACGTAAGTGAAGTTAGCACTGGATGAGGTATCCAAGCAAGATGAATTGAGAATTTTCAAAATGTCTTGTTTAAATTCCCTGGAGTCCACTGGTACTAGCTGACAAAGTTCTGAAAAGAAAAACATCATTAATATAAAAGCAACAGTTACTTTATGTTTCCCCTAATTTGCAACTTTTTTTGTTATTGTAGACTGCAATGTATCGATAAGCATGTGCTTTTCTAAAAGGCAATGCATAAATGATTGCATTATTAGAAGTTCACTTAAATGATGCAAAATGTGCTAATGCATCAGAATGTGATTTACATCCAAAGCTCGCCAGAAACCAAATTCCCGAACTCAACCATACCATCCAAAAGATGCACATTGCCACAAGAAAAAAACATCGATACATTTTTAAACACAAAAGACCTACTGGACTTTTAAAACCAAAGTCAGGGAAACAAAAATCTCAGAAAATATTTTCTAAACACCGTTTTTCAGAGGTTGAAAGTTTAAGGCATAACAAATAAAAAATAACTGCCACAAAGAAAAATACAACATAACTTCAGGATGAGGAGCAGGATATTCAGTGCTACTCTTAAGGACTTAAAGCCACTCTTAAGCTCATGGCCAACCAGTCCCAGGCTTCAACTCCTATTTCGTGTCAGCTCCTATTGGATTTTTAAAATACTGGGGAGTTGAGAGCTATCTACCTTCATTTTATAGACTTTCAGTTATCAAGCCTCCGCAACTCTCTGAGGTAGAGAATTCCAAACATTCACTACCCTCTGAAAAGGAATTCCTTCGCATTTCAGTTTTAAATGAATGCTCCTTATTTTCTAACTATGCCCTCTAGTTTGAGATTTCCTCGAGTGAAAACATCTCGAAATTTACCCTGAGATAACAAGGTGCAGAGCTGGATGAACACAGCAGGCCAAGCAGCATCAGAGGAGCAGGAAAGCTGACGTTTTGGGTCGAGACCCTTCTTCAGAAATGGGGGAGGGGAAAGGGATTCTGAGATAAATAGGGAGAGAGGGCAAGGCGGACGGAAGATGGATAAAGGAGAAAATAGATGGAGAGGAGACAGACAGGTCAAAGAGGCTGGGTTGGAGCCAGTAAAGACCACAACGGGAACAGTGGATACAGTATAACACATTAGCAGATGTGCAGGTGGACATTTGTTTGATGTGGAAGGTCTTCTTAGGGTCTGGGATGGGGGCGGGGTGGTGGAGGCGTAGGGGCAGGCATAACACTTGCTCCGGTTGCAGGGAAAAGTGCCGGGGGTGGTGGGGCTGGAGGGGAGTGTGGAGTGGACACGCAAGTCACGGAGAGAGTGGTCCTTCCGGAAAGCAGGTAAGGGTGGGGAGGGAAAGATGTCTTTGATAGTGGGGTCAGATTGCAGATGCCAGAAGTGTCGGAGGATGATGCGTTGGATTCAGAGGGTGGTGGGGTGGTACGGGAGGACAAGGGGGATTCTGTTTGGTTGTTATTGCGGGGAGGGGGTGTGAGGGATGAGTTGCGGGAAATGCGAGAGACACGGTCGAGGGCATTTTCAACCACTGTGGAGGGAAGTTGCGGTCCTCGAAAAACAAGGACATCTGGGATGTCCAGGAGTGGAATGCCTCATCTCGGGAGCAGATGCAGCAGAAGCGAAGGAATTGGGAATAGGGGATGGCATTTTTGCAGGAAGGTGAGTGAGAGGAGGTGTATTCTAGGTAGCTGTGGTTATTGCAGATGGCAGAAGTGTCGGAGTTATTGCAAATGGCAGGAAAAAAAACTTTCCAGAGGGACCACTCTCTCCATGACTCCCTTGTCTGCTCCACATTCCCCTCCAGCCCCACCATACCTGGCACTTTTCCCTGCAACCAGAGCAAGTGCTATACCTGCCCCTACACCTCCTCCCTCACCCCCATCCCAGGCCCTAAGAAGACCTTCCACATCAAACAAATGTTCACCTGCACATCTGCTAATGTGGTATACTGTATCCGCTGTTCCCGTTGTGGTCTCCTCTACACTGGGGAAACCAAGCGGAGGCTTGGAGACTGCTTTGCGAAACACCTACGCTCAGTTTGCAACAAACAACTACACCTCCCAGTCGTGAACCATTTCAACTCCCCCTCCCACTCCTTGGACGACATGTCCATCCTGGGCCTCCTGCATTGCCATAATGATGCCACCCAAAAGCTACAGGAACAGCATCTCATATTTCACTTGGGAACCCAGCAGCCCAAGGATATCAATGTGGCCTTCACAAGCTTCAAAATCTCCCCTCCCCCGACTGCATCCCAAAACCAGCTCAGCTCGTCCCTGCCTCCCTAACCATTCCTCCCACCTCAAGCCCCACCCCCATCTCCTACCCACTAACCTCATCCGCCTCCTTGACCTGTCCGTCCTCCCTGGACCAACCTATCCCCTCCCTAACTCCCCACCTACATTCACCTTTACTGGCTCCAACCCAGCCTCTTTGACCTGTCTGTCTCCTCTCCACCTATTTTCTCCTTTATCCATCTTCCGTCCGCCTTGCCCTCTCTCCCTATTTATCTCAGAATCCCTTTCCCCTCCCCCATTTCTGAAGAAGGGTCTCGACCCGAAACGTCAGCTTTCCTGCTCCTCTGATGTTGCTTGGCCTGCTGTGCTCATCCAGCTCTATACCTTGTTATCTCAGATTTTCCAGCATCGGCAGTTCCTACTATCTCAAAATTTGCCTTGTCAGGCCCGGTCAGAATCTTTAATGTTTCAATAAGTTTCACCCCTCATTCTTCTAAACGCTAACAAATTAAGGCCAACCTGTTTAGCACATAATTCCAGGAATCTGCCTAATTAATCTTTTTTGAAACGTTTTCAATACCTGTGTATCCTATCTTGTCTTAAATACAGAGACTAAAACTGTACATAGTACTCCAGGTGTAGCCTCAGCAAACATCCTGTACAGTTGTAACAAGACTTCCCTATTTTTAAACTCCAACCCTCAGCAATAAAGACCAAAATTTAATTTGTCTCCTTAATTAGTGTTCCACTGGTATGGTAATATTTTGTGCATCATGCACAGCAACACCCAGATCCCTTTGTGCCATACTTTTTTCCAAGTCTACCACTATTTAAATAATAATCCACACTGATTCTTCCTACCAAACTGATGCCATCACACTTTCATACATAAAACCCTGCCTGCCAAGTTTTGCTCTCTCACTCAACCTATCTACACCCTTTTACAGATTCCCTATGTCTTCATCACATCATGCACTGCCACCTATTTTCATATATGGATTTGCTGAGCTCAAATCTTGTTGACTGGTTGACGTTTGTTAATGTAACAACAACGTTGAAGGAAGTAGTGTGGTTGATATCTATATGGACTTTCAAAAGGAGTATGATAAAGCACAATATTAGTAAAACTGAAGAACATAGGGTTAAAGATGCAGTAGTATTGTGGTTCCAAAATTGAGTAAGGAATTGGCAGAAGTGGTTTATCAAACTAGAGGGAAGTATGCAGTGGTGCCCCAGATCTGTAATTTGGATTACTAGTGTCCATGTACATATTATACAGATTATAAAAGGCATAATTTCAAATTGAAACAGAAGGCACACTGCAAATGAAAAAGAATGCAGCTAAGTATGGAAATATGTTTTTTCATGGTAAGAGATTATACGGCAACTTTTGTCGAGGTGCAGGAACAGAAACACCTGGAGATGTGGACACACAAATCTTCACAAGTAGTGGCATAAGCAGAGGAGGTGCTAAAAATCCACTTGGAATGCTTTTTGAGCTCCCGTGCCGCTTTACAAAAGGATGTTATGTTAAACATATATAAATCACTGTTTAGGACCCAGCTGGAGTATCGCGTACAAGTAAATGATAATAATGACCTGACTTTATATGATTGTTGAATTTTCACAATAACCAATGGTTAAAATACTCACACTCATGGGTGTTATCAGTTGTAGTTACATCAGAATAAAAGGCTTAAGCAACCGATTATTAGCTGATTTCATATATCCATCTAATAACACAGCTTTAGGGATGCAAAGCAAAAGCTGTCCTCAGTGTATCTGTTCTACAACTTTATAAAAGCATTACTCTGCTTCAGGTTGCTAAAGAACTGCCTTATGGACTGAATTTGGTATGACTAAGTCTACATAATTACAAATGGCAGATGATCACTAAGCTGACCAAACTGGATATTTTCAATAACACTGACTAGCTAGCATTACATGTGCATGCATACCCGTAGCTACAAAACTGACAACTATCTCACATGGTGGAACATTGCCTAAATGTGTAGAATTAAAGAATTTTTTAAAAATTCAGCTCACTTCCTATTGGCGCAACACTTGTGCACCATTAGTAATAATTAGTACTATCACCCCCATGTGCTGAGTAATACTAAGAAATTTCAAGGTACCACATTACAGTGGACAATTCCCCATTTTATGTTCTCACCTCTTGTACTCTGGATATGTTGATTCAGACATTGATTAAAGAAGAAATTTTCCCGACTATTCCTCAATTGATCATACAATTGACCCTTCCCAAAGAGCTTTAAGAAATGGAATTAAAAGACAAAACAAGCTCATTACTGCTGTGATACAACAGACCTCAAGTTAAGACACACTCCTTCTGAATGAATACTCCCTGAAATGTGTTATTCAGAAGCTTGCAATTCTTTCACACTCATCCTTTTATTACAATGTTCAAAACCTTGCACAACATACTTCCCACCTACAGAATAGCAAGAATATTTTTCCCAAGGCTGACATGTCAAAGACCGGAGAGCATATGTTTAAGGTCAACAGTAAGTGGTTTAGAACAGATCTGAGGAAAGGTTTTTTTTCACCAGAGGTTGGTAGAAATATGGAACATGCTGCCTGAGAAGGAGATGGAGGTAGGTACTCTTGCAATATTTAAGAAGTATCTGGATGAGCACTTAAAATGGACATGGTAGGCAATGGACAAAGTGCAGATAAATGGAATTATTATAGTTTGGTGTTTATTGGTCAGCACAGACATGGTGGGCTGAAGGGACTGTTTCAATGCTGAGTGAATCTACAACTCTATACAAACCTGCTCAAGTCTTTTCCACTTTTGTCAACTGATAGAAATTTTGACACATAAACCTTCATGATGTAACTACAGATTCTGGCCACTAGAAGGAATTAAATCAGCTTTTTAAGTTTCCACCTATCATTTCAATTCAGAATGAAAAGTGCATCTAAATAATATCTACATTAAGATGATGCTTTCAGGCCTTCATTGGTCTTCAATTTTACTTACTTAACATTGTTCAACTTGAGGACTGTACAACTGGATATAAAAAAAATCAAAAAGATGCTCGAGTATCTGACAAAAAAAAACGATAGTGGGCAATACTGATCAACATACAAGTCCATCATGCCCAGCTCATGTCAACTATGAAAGTAAGATCTCTAGCTACCAAGCTTCTGGAAAATTCAGTTTACTGATTACATGTGCTGCTTCCTGAGCAAATGCAACTGAGGATTCCAATACATCTGAATATCAGCGACAACGAAGTAGTTACTGTAATTTTGTACCAGAAAACAACTTCAAATTCTTACAGGTCTGGTATACACACAAGCGTTTTTTGAACATTTCAGTACAAAGCCACCTTGAAGAAACAGATTTTGAATGGGCAAAGCATGATAGTTAAAAAATGCTGGCAGGACTTTTTTTAAAATATGAAGTTAATGCATAAGCAATGCACAGTGAAGCTAATGTTAATGCTAAATCAGTCACTGATTAAAAGTTCGGTAACAACAAATTAATCATATTCCAAATTCCTGAGTACTTTGAAAAGCTACCTGCTAGATACTTTCACATTTTTATGAAAACTCAGCAAGTTAATACGCAATATTTATTAGAAATACCCAAATTATCCAGCACATAAGCAACACAACTTATAACCACAAAGTTAAATCCAAAAATTGGTTCAGGCTATGCTGCAAGGTTCCATAATTTCCAGCTTACAGGCCCGAGTTGCCTACTCTTCAAGGACATGCAATCCCTTTACATATTAATCCCCAACTGGGGATCTTCTGAAGAAGGGTCACTGGACCCGAAACAGTAACTACAATTCCTCTCCATTGATGCTCCTAGACCTGCCAAAATTTTCCAACAATTTCTGTTTTTATTTGAGCTTTCCAGCATTTATAGTTCTTTCAGTTTCTTGCCAACCCTTTTGTCATTGGTCTGGTGAGGTTTTCCAAAGCTCAATGCAAGCTCGAAGAACAACACCTCACTTTCCAGTGAGGCACTTCCACAATGTCAGGGTATGATGCTTGTACTCTATTTTTTTCTTACATCCCACACGCCACTGCACCTCTCCCAGCTGTGTTTTGTTTCATATCTTGTTCATTTTTGCAGTCAGCAGAACAGGCCTATTTTCTCCTTTTCATAGCTAACATTTACACCTATTTTACATATCTATTTCTCCATTACCACATTATCATTCACTTTGTCCTTTGCCCTGGGTACATTCACTCTGTCCTATAGACTCCTCTGTCACCCATAAAACCCATAATTTTCCAACTCCTTTCATTTCCAAAGAATAGTCGCAATGGACTTGAAACTTAAACTGTTTCTCTCTCCACAGCTGTGGCCAGACTTGGAGTTTCTCTAGCACTTGGTTTTTATTTTTTTTAAAAAATCAGCCTTTTAAGCATATGCAGGTTGCAAGCAGCTGGCTACAATATATGACATTTTTCCACTGCAATCAGCAAACAACCATTAACTGTATATACTAAATTTGTTTACACAATGTTGGTTATCCCAGCTAACATCCATTCTTCAACACCGAAGATAATCAAATCAAATCAAAGATTTAATTTCAATAGCCCAGAAGTTGCACAGTGGAACACCTCATACAAAGCATAATTAACTTAATTTAATATTTATTCACTGACCCATCAGCTAGTGTTATTTTTCTGCAACAAAATGCAATGGGTACAAATTGATAGTGGCAGGGTAATGTCAACAGTGTATCTGGGTACTCATGAGCATTGGGTTAAATTGACCATCTCCTTAATCAATTAACATAAACAAACCAAACGATAGAACAAAATAGGGCAAACAGGGAAGATATAGAAAGCAGGAAAGGAAGATTGGATTGGGAGAAAGAGACAGGTTTTTTTTCCCCAAGAAAGCCTCCTGGAACTGACTTACTGCATGCAGAAATGAGACTGGCATTTCAGTCGTTTCCTTTCTAGACTTTCCAAGGTCCCATGTACCAAAACAGAGGAATTCCATCATTTTCAGTGCCCTTATAAAATATCAGCCCTAAATGTCCAATGATATTCACGTACAATTACAACGCAAATCAAGCATTTTTGTTTTTGACAATGAGCTCTCAATTTTACAAGAATAATGGCCACCTACTTATGACAATTCACAAATCGTAGCATGCATCTCTTCCTTTCCACAAATTGTGTTTCTAAAACCAAAAATCAAATAATAGCAGGTACTATGAACTTGCCTATCTTTTTGTCTCAACTGCAATACACAAAGCAAGCTCGAATTCAAAGTTACTTGTGCAAATTCTGATTCATTAAAGTGCCTCTGAAAATTGAAGACTTGGAGGGCAGTGTAGAAGTTTAAGTCTGACCAATATTTTCACATTGTTTCCATCTGCAGCATATTGTAAGCAATAAATCACTAAAATAATCCAATTGGATCTCATGGAATTTGAGAGAGTAATTGGGAAAATAGGAACATTCATTATTTCTTGACTAAAATACAACCTGCTCAGTAATTAGTTAATGATAATTCATCTCAAAATGCAGATTTGCTCTCAGATTTTGCAAAATGAAGAATATGTCTATAGTGGTGTTTTTAAGTAAAGACAAGGCCCAAAGTGCTTCACAGGATTACTGACACAAAGCCACAGAACATGATTAAGTCAGATGGTAAAATGTTTGGTCAAAGGCACAAGTTTTAAAGAGCATCCTAAGACAGGAAATTTATGTTAAGACGTACAGAACAAACATGAAGGCTAGGCAACTGGAACCATGACCAACAATCATGATGCACTCAAAACGTGGGATGCAAATAAGCCAGAATTCAAAGCGCAGATGTGTCAGACGGTTGTCAGGACTGGATGAGATTAGAAATAAGGTAGGTAAAGTCATGAAGGCAGTTGAAAACAAGAATGAAATTGTAAATTCAAGACATTACATCAGGTGACAAATGTAGGTCAGCTAGAAATAAATCTCTGTAAAAGACAAGAGGAGTAGAGTTTTGGATGACATGAAAGACTACATGATCACATAAACAGGGATGAGAATGTACAGATACGTCAGGAATATGCTGGAATAGTCAAGTCTGGTAGTAGCAAAGTCAGGAATTTAAGATTCTACAGATATGTCAGGCAACTATGGAAGTGGAGATAGGTGGTCTTGGTTGCAAACAGAAGGGCGTAATCTCCAGAGTGTTGCTAGGGAGAAGGTAGAGTTGTTAACTAACCATTAACTGAAAGAAATTTCTACTCATCCTAGAATCCCTACAGTGTAGAAACTGGCCTTTCGGCCCAACATGTCCACACTGAACCTCAGAGCATCCCACCCAGACTCATCCCCCTATAACCCACCTAATCTACACATCCCTATGGGCAATTTAGCATGGCAAATTCACCTAGCCTGCACGTCTTTGGACTGTGGGAGGAAACCGGAGCACCCGGAGGAAACCCACGCAGACATGGGGAGAATGTGCAAACTCCGCACAGAGGCTGGAATCGAACCCAGGTCCCTGCCGCTGTGAGGCAGCAGTGCTAACCACTGAGCCACCGTGCTGCCCTAAGTACGGGATTTTAAGAGATAAATTAGCAAAAATGGGGGACTTGAGAGATGTGGTGGTGATGTACCGGAAACCAGAACTAGGAGGAAAGGAAGGAGAGCCTATGCAGCTACCAGAGGCAAAGCCATTCAAAGAGAGCCTCTGGCTATGATTAGATCTTTCAAAGTGGAACCTGGTGACAGCAATCTCAACCAGCTGGATGATAAATGG
This sequence comes from Ginglymostoma cirratum, assembly GCA_024137785.1. Classification (NCBI taxonomy): domain Eukaryota; kingdom Metazoa; phylum Chordata; class Chondrichthyes; order Orectolobiformes; family Ginglymostomatidae; genus Ginglymostoma; species Ginglymostoma cirratum. Next base: position 28,549,990 of record JAHRHZ010000064.1, read on the forward strand.
GTAGGTGGTGAGAGAGGGTGGTGTTGTCAATTATAACAAGTGCTGCAGAGGGGTTGAATATAGTGGTGTCTAAGTTTAACACCGTTGCTCATAGTTATGATTCTGATCCCAGCTTGTTTGGTACTGGGACCAAGTTAGTAGCCTGACTGAAAGAATTCACACAAGACGTTCCAAGGAAGATGGAATAAACTTAGAGAGGAAAGAGAGATTGAGGGTAGGGACAATAATTTGCAAGGGAAGTGGAGTTAAGGATTTTTCCCTCCCTTGGAAAAAGGGTGATGACAGCAGCATTGAACTAAGATTAGTAAATTTCCAAATTTTGTCATGGCAACTGCAAGTAACCATAAAGGCCAAATTGGGTCAGATACCAACAGTAGTAGATATACTGCTAACTGTCAATTGGTCAAGTAGAAAGCTCCAATTCTTTACTCCAAATACATATTAAAAAAGCTCCTAAGCTATAATGTCCAAGAACATCGAGTAGTTACTACATCACAATGTAATCTAAAGGTAACAGCTACTGGACTTTAGATATTGTAAAAATATCATGGAGACAAAGAGAACATTTTTTGACACACCAATGGTGGAAACAGATCAAACAGTGTCTTTCAAAAGGAACCGAATATATATTCGAAAAGGGAACATTTGTAGAGCAATGAAGGAGGAAAAAAAAAGTAAGAGTGCAGCTGGACAATTCTTTTGAAGGGGTGGTGTTGGCACAACGGACTGAACTGCCTCATTTATTCAATGATTTCAAGAATATTGAAACAGAAAGAAAACATAATTCCGTCAAGAAACTTACGTCAACTGCACAGAGATGTTTATTATATCTTTGAGTCCAGTGATTGTATAATAACTGTAGACTACTGGTAATAAGGTAGTTCATAGGCATTTTTAAGGAACTTCATCTCCTCCTAACTGTATGCAATAAACTAACATTTAAGAACTGAAGCTAACTTCCTAAATTTAGTTGCATTTCAAAGCCACATATTAGTTACAAAAGGAAACCACGAGCAGTATCCCATCCAAACTTAGCCAATTCCAATGGCATTTAGGGCATGACAAAAGGAACTATTTCAAGAATATTCAAACCAATCACATTTCCAGCACGTTCCACCTTGCCCAAAACTTTACATAAGGTCAGGACGAAGCACCTCAAGCCATATGGTCGGATTAAGGACAAAGTAATGCATGTTCCTTCAAATAAAAGCAAGTGAAAAGGGTCAATAATTCCCCAAATCTCCACTGCATCAATGCGGATGAAGATGAAATGTGAAGTGTGAGTAAGCAGTCTCTCCAGAAGACCTCGCATAAAAGCGAGAGCCCCATAGGTTTGGAGCTACAATGAAGGTCTGGTAGGTAACCACAATAAGTATCGATTTCCACATTTCTGGCCACTGACCACATGCTGGCCTTATGGTCCACTTACCTGTCCTAACAGTCAGAAGCAGAAACAAAGATTGGATATTTATGTTATTATTTGCTAATGTCCCCTATCAAAAAAAAGGTTCCCTGCCACTTTCCAGCAATGAGCACGTGAATTGCTGGCCAACATCAAGAAGCAAACAGCGCTGCGTGTTAAGACATTAAAGCACCTTTCTTTTCTTTGTTCTTCTTGGGTATCTGAAAACTCTTCCGAACATGATCTTCGGCGGTTTTCTGAACTCCGTGCTCCTCGCTTTCTGCAGCGAATGCTTGAGGAGCAGGGGCTGTGTCGGCTCGGAGCAGCCCAGGGCCGCCGTTTCCTGCCAGCGGCCCGCTCGCTTGTTCGCCATTTTGTTGTTTGGGTTTCGAGGCGTTTCGGAGGAGAGACGATGGCTTCGCCTTGCGGCCGGCTCTGAGACCGCTCTCACTGCTCGCGTGCCTCTCCCGATCGTCCTCTCTCAGAATCGGGGCTCGTTTCTCCTCAGTGTCGCTATGAGAAGCCATTTTTTAATGTACCCGACGTGAGAGCGGCTGTGTGTGTACAGTATATATAGCTCTACATAAATATATATTTGTGTCTGTGAACAGCAGCAGCAACAACGCGGCCTCTTCTTTAATGTCCCTGCGCCATGCGCCCTCGGCCTCGTCTCCTCGCGCATAGGAGGGCGGGGCCACGCCGGCACAGCGGCCAATCAACCGGCGACTGGCAGCGCACCGTATAAAAGGGGTGGCTGGCGCACCGAGGTCATCATTTGAAAAGCTGTCCAAGGCTGGAGGTGGAGAGGAGTTGTTTGAAGAGCTTGACTCGTGGACTTAGGGGGAAAGCATGTGATCAGGAAACGTCTAAATGAGCTGCTCTCGCAGCAAGCAAATTCTGTGACGTTTGTAGGCGCCAAACCAAAACAACCTTGCCCAGACAATAGCCAAATGACGACCGAATGAACTGTGGATGATGTGGATCAGGAACCAAAACAGGAGTTGCTGGAAAAGCTCAACAGGTCTAGCAGAATCTGTGAAGAAATAAAGTCAGTGAAAGTTTCGGGTACGGTGACCCTCCCTCAGAACCCTGAGAATGACCCCTACCCCCAATATAAAGTCATTGAGGTTACACTAGAATAGTCTCATGCAAATGTTCCTGGCACCAGCAGATAACTGCTGAACATCAGTTTATGTTTCCTTGCTTTTTATCATTTGGATTTTTTTATCCCTACAATGGAGGATGCTGGTTCATCAGCATCCGGGGAGAAGCTTAATGATATTTTGGGATCTCAACAATTCAATTGAAAGAGTTGGACATGGTAGTTAATATTCCATTTTCCTGATGGAGAATGCAAAACTGGTCGAATGATTCTTACTTCCGCCATCTGCAAACCGACCCCACAACCAAAGACATTTTTCCCTCCCCACCCTTGTCTGCTTTCCGGAGGGACCACTCCCTCCGTGACTCCCTTGTCCGTTCCACACTCCCCCCCCAGCCCCACCACAGCCGGCACTTTTCCCTGCAACCGCAGGAAGTGCTACACCTGCCCCCACACCACCTCCCTCACCCCAATCTCAGGCCCCAAGAAGACTTTCCACATCAAGCAGATGTTCACCTGCACATCTGCCAATGTGGTATACTGCATCCGTTGTGGCCTCCTGTACATCGGGGAAACCAAGCGGAGGCTTGGGGATCGCTTTGCAGAACACGTGCGCTCAGTTCACAACAAACAACTGCACCTCCCAGTCACGAACCATTTCAACTCCCTCTCCCATTCCTCTCACGACATGTCCATCCTGGGCCTCCTGCAATGCCACAATGATGCCACCCGAAGGCTGCAGGAACGGCAAGTCATATTCAGCCTGGGAATCCTGCAGCCCAATGGTATCAATGTGGATTTCACAAGCTTCAAAATTTCCCCTCCCCCAACCGCATCCCAAAACCAGCCCAGCTCATGCCCGCCTCCCTAACCTGTTCTTCCTCTCACCTATCCCCTCCTCCTACCTCAAGCCCCACCCCCATCTCCTATCTACTAACCTCATCCCGCCCCTTTGACCTGTCCATCTTCCCTGGACTGACCTATCTCCTCCCTACCTCCGCACCTACACTCACCTTTACTGGCTCCATCCCCGCCTCTTTGACTTGTCTGCCTCCTCTCCACCTATCCTCTCCCCTGTCCATCTTCTATCTGCCTCCCCCTCTCTCCCTATTTATTTCAGAACCCTCTTCCCCTCCCCCATTTCTGATGAAGGGTCTAGGCCCGAAACGTCAAGCTTTCCTGCACCTATGATGCTGCTTGGCCTGCTGTGTTCATCCAGCTCCACACCTTGTTATCTCAAATAATTCTCTGATACTCCTTGGTTTAGATTCTAAGTATAATGTTATTGATAATTTTATTGAGTGATTTTATTGTCACATACCAAAATACAGTGTAAAGCTTTGTTTATGAGCGGTACAGCCAAATCACAGCAAGCAAAGGATGTACAGAGCAAAAAGACGTACTGGCATAGAGATTGCATTGCAGGTTACGTTATTTGAGGCTAGAGTCCGTTCAACAGTCTGAAAACAGCCGGAAAGAAGCTGTTCCTGAACTTGCTTGTGTGTGTGTTCCGGCTTCTGTATCTTCTGCCTGACGGAAGGGGTTGTAGGAGGTCATTACCAGGGTGTGATGGGTCTTTGACAATGTTGGCTGCCTTTCTGTGGCAGCGAGCTGTGTAAATAGAGTCCATGGATGGAAGGTTGGCTTCCATGATGGTCTGGGCTGCGCATGCAACATTTTGTAGTTTCTTACGCTCCTGAGCAGAGCAGTTACCGTACCAGGCTGTTATGCACCCGGACAGTATGCTTTCAGTGGTGTATCTGTGGAAGTTGGTCGGGGACCTTTATGAACATGCCAAATTTCCTGAGCCGCCTGAGGAAGAAGAGACGTTGTTATGCCACCTTGACTGTTGTATTTATGTGGGAAGTCCATGACAGGTCATCAGTTATCATCTCTCTGAGGAACCTGATGCTGTTCATCCTCTCAACCTCAGTTCTGTTGATGTAGATGGGAGGGGTGGTGTGTTCTCCTCCCTTCTGTTTGAAGTTGCTGATGAGTTCTTTAGTTTTGCCGACATCGAGAGACAGATTGTGTTTGTTGCACCGCATCACCAAGCTCTCTATCTCCCTTCTATATTTTGACTCGTCATTATTTGATGGCTATCCCACTAATGGATGAACTCCAGATCATTGTCAGTGCCTTTATGGAGGCATATGAGAACATGGGTCTCACCCTAAACATCTGCAAGACAAAGGTCCTCCACCAACCTGGCCCAGCATTGTGGAGCGAACCCCCGATCATCAAGGTTCATGAAGAGGTCTTAGAGAACATTGGCCACTTCCAATAGTGTGGGAGTGCCCTTTCAACCAAAGCAGTTATTGATAAAGAGATTCAGCACCATGTCCAATCTGCTAGCGTAGCCTGAGGAAAAGGCTGTTCGAGGGTGACAACATTAGATCTGACACCAAGCTCATGGTTTACGGAGCTTGTGGTGGTTCCCGCCCTCCTATATGGCTCTGAGATGTGGACTGTCTACAGCAGACATCTCTAGGTGCTGGAGCAGCACCACTAACGCTGTCTGTGTAAGATCCTGTGAATCTGCTGGGAAGACAGATGCACTAATGCCACTGTTCTTGACCAAGCTAACATCCCCATCATCAAGGCACTGACCACCCTTGATTGGCTGCGATGGACTGGGCATGTTGCCTGCATGATTGACACGAGACTATGTGAGCAGGCGTTCTACTCCCAGCTCCGAAATGGCAGACGAGCCATGGGTGGACAGAGGAAATGCTTCAGGGACCCCCTGGAGGCCTCACTGGTGAAGTGCAGCATTCCCGACAACACTTGGGAATCACTGACCCAGACAGTCCAAATTGGAGGGCAACATTGGGAAAGTCTTGAGCACCTCGAGACTTGCCATTGAGAAAAAGCAGAAGCCAGGCAAAAACAGTGTAAGGAATGCACTGCCACACCAATGCCCCACCCACCCCTTCCCACAACCACCTTCTGCCTGAAGTGTGGCAGAGTCTGCGGAAACCACATCAGTCTGTACAGCCACCTATGGATTCATCCTGAGAGTGGAAGAGAGTCGTCCTTGTTTGTAAGAGACCATCAATGATGATGATAATTTACAGTGTTGCTTTTTGTAAACAAACAGCTTTCTAAAAGAAACAATCACTCGTTTCAATGCTTGCTAGCTATCCTTCTTTACGATATTAAAGTCCAAACCCATGATATTTACAAACATTTACTTTGTTTTTTTTCTATAATTGGAAATGTTTTTATTGAGCTGCCACTTTTTTTGTTCAAAAAATACCAGCATGAATGCATATTTGCCCATGCTTGGATCTTCACAGATTTAATGGCTAACCAGCTCCACATAGAGGCAGTGGAACTGATTCCTAGCCCTCTCCTCTGTAAGATCCCCACTGGTGGGAATGTGTCAGAGAGCCATTCTGACGCATCTCACTCTTATTTTCCAATCTTCCTATCTCCAAGACTGCAATCAAGAGTCAGGAAATTTCAGCCCTAAGATTTATAAGTATAGTAAAATAACCTACTGTATATTCTTACAGCTGCAATGACCAGACATTCGTTATCTGGGTAATAGGTCTTGTACATTTTCTGATCCTTCTGTTTGCAAGGCTGACTCACTAGCTTGCGTTGTGATTAACCACACATTAGATCATCTGATTTTAACACTCTCTTCCTGTGTGAACAGACTTGTCAACTCCCGTCTTGCCTTTCTTGAACTCTAATTCTACCAGAAATATATATTCCTAATCTGTCTGACCATACTGAGTAGATTGCTAGTGTTAGGGAGTCTTGGTGGGTGAGGGAATGTGCTACTTGCACATTTGTTCAAATTAGGCAAGAGAAATAAAGCAAGATGGTCATATGTATGTGAATATGTGGTTCATTAGAAAAGTTGAACAGTTTGAAGCATGTTAGCTTAAAGTAATAATTGGAGGCCTAGAATATTTTTGGAAATAAAACAGGTCAACGTCATAGTGACTGCTTATTAGAATGGTTCCTGCATGTAGGAGTGTGAATCATCTGTTAACCTAGATATAACTGACCTCCTAAATAAGTCCCTTAATGTTGCATATCGCACCAGATAAGGGGAAACAACAGCAGGGCTGCATTTTATTAATTCCAATTGAAAGTGGTAAAACCTAGTTCTTTGCTTTTGATGGCCCCCAAATCATCTGTATTGAATTACCAATCAGCTACCCCAAACCATCCCATGTATTGAGGATACTTTTGGCAAAGAAAACAAAACTCTCACATGTAATGGACTTTAAAAACAACACCAGCTACAGGCTGAGCATGGCAGTCCTGATCACTTCAAGGTCAGAGAACTGGACAAAACATTAAGGGGACAAAAATGTACCACTGCAGCAGGATATGACAACATCACACCAAAATTCTTGAAACAGCTTGGCCCCTGTGCTTATGCCTGCTGACTCAGTTCTACAGAAAATTACCAGGTGAAACCCATTCCCAAAGTTGTGTGGAATCAATGGCATGAATCATTTCCTTTCCAAAACCTGGATAAAATTTCATGCGGGGACCACCTGTTGACCAATTCCATTTCTTTCTGTGCACTTGAAATTCTTTGAACTTATCCTGCAACATATAAAGCGTCCTTTATATTGACCAAGCTGATTTCCGTAAGGGGGTACAGCACATATAATCACGTTCTGATACTCACACCTACTTTGAAAATGGCTACCGAATGCACCTGAGAACAGCAAAGTGCTGCTGAACATCACAGCTGCCTACATGTTATGTCATACAGTGACCTGTTTCTACTGCAGTACAGAGTGTTTACAATCTGGGTTGGCAAAGTCATTGAAACATTCCTTTGTGACAGATGATTTAGCATCTACCTTAGACAAGAGAGAATTGCATGGAGAAAATTAGCTTGTAGACTACAACAGCGGACAGCACTAATCCCAACTCTGTTCAACATATAAATAAATATCTGCCAACAACCGCATCAAAGGAGTTCATCTATGCTGATGGCAATAAACTGCACCAAGCGAGCTCCATCCTATTGCAACCTGGACCACATCCTTAATGAAGATGTTACAAAGTTGGTGTACCACTACAACAATAGCTCAACACTTCTCCCTCAGCTTCCTGTGCTCTCAAACATCAGTCCCTTGTACATCTGTCAGCTAACAACAACCCAGAAGGTGATTGAAACCATTTGTGTTAGAATTCACTTCCCTCTCCAAAATGACCAGTTGAAGCCACCCACCTTCCATCTCAAGAGTCTGAAGCAACCTTTATGAGCAGGATCTACCAGCAAACATTATTTAGATCAAGGAATGGGAATCACAGTAAGTCACTAAGAAGTTTCTTGTGAAGAATCCCATCTGTTGATTTGATAAAATCCATGTTGTAATGCAGGAAGTACAGCAGCAAATTTATGTCGAGTAAGCTAACAAACAATGTGACAAGAAGGTATCTGCGTTTTCTGTTTATTTCTTATTTCAGCCAGAGGTATTTTAAGTCGCTTGGGCCCCAATCATTAAAAGAGGACAGGAGCATACAGACTAATGTAGTTCAATAATGTGTCATGGTATGTGACTGTAATATGTCCTTATCCACAAAACCTAAATGCTGCTTTGAAACAGTGCCTTTACACTATAGAAGAGCTGAATCTGAGCTTTGCAGGTGCAACATTCTTCTCAAAGCTTGCTTATCATTGTTACTGGTCAGTACGTCTTTCAAAAAAAGTCATATAGTCATGGATCACGGAAACAGACTCTTCAGTGAAACCAGTCCTTGCCGAACATAATCCCAAACTAAATTAGTCCCACCTTTCTGCTCCTAGCCTGTATCCCTCCAAACATTTCCTATTCATATATCCATCCAAATGTCTTTTAAACGTTGTAATTGTACCTACATCCACCACTTCATCAAGAAGTTCATTCCACACGTGAACCACTCTCTATACTTCCCGTTATTTTGTAAACTTCTATCAGGTCACCTCTCACTGTCTTATGGTCCAGTGAAAAAAGTCCCAGTCTATCCAGCCTTTCCTTATAACTCAAACCTTTCATACCTGGCAACATCTGATAAATCTCTTCTGAACCCTCTTCAGCTTGATAATATCCTTCCTATAACTGGGCAACCAGAACGGAAACACAGTATTCCAGAAGAGGCCTCACCAATTTACAACCTCAACATAACGTCCCAACTCCTATACTCAAAGGACTGAGCAATGAAAGCAAGCATGCCAAATGCCTTTTTAACCACCCTATCTATATGTGATGCAACTTTAAAGAATTATGTACCTGCACCCCTAGGTCCCTCTGTTCTACAACACTTCTCAAGGTCCTCCTATTAATTGTATAAGCCCTACCCAAGTTTGTTGTATGAAAATGCAATACCTCACATTTCTCCAGGCTGACCTCCATCTGCCGTTTTTGAGCCCATTGACCCATTTGATCAAGATCCCATGAAATTTCTGTACCATGTTTGAATTTTGTTTTCAAGAACTCCCTTTCAGGCTGTGTATTAGTCAGAATTTATGTCAAGTTAACATGTACCATTTTACATTCTCTGTATCAGGATGCATCTGTATTGCTGATGACATTGCTATGGTAAGAAGAACAAAGCAAGATCAAGACCACAATCTGCATTTATCAACCCAAAGAAAACAATTACTCTGGAGATGGATGCCTCACAGAAAGGTCCGGAACCATGCAATACTACAAACAAACAAACCAATTACATTTGCTTCAAAATAGGAGCGAATTACTGCAGGTACTGGAAGCTGTACTGAAAACAAAGAATTCTGGAAATCACAGCAGGTCACGCATCATCCATGGAGTGAAAGCAAGCTAACATCCCTCCGACAGGCATCCTGCTTGCATGCCCACTTGTCTGGCTTTGGCATGTTGCAGTGCTCCAGCGAATCACAGTGCAAACTAGAGGAACAACATCTCATATTCAGACTAGGCACTTTACAACCTTCTGGACTTAATATTGAATTCAACACCTTCAAATTGTGAACCCACAAACATTTTTTCTTTCTTTTAGCTTTACTTGTTACATTCTCTGTCACCATATTATCCTCCTTCTCTCCCCCACCCCTTCCCCCATCCCCCCACTCCAGTGGGACTGTCTGTTCTTTCCAGTTTGGCAGTTAGAAAACCATTGCCCTGCCATTCTCTCATTCCGATCGCATAATCTGCACTATGAAACCCTTTCTCCCCCAGCATTCCACCCCGTCCAAACTTCACGTCAGCTCTGCTGAAGAGCCATCTAGACTCAAAATGTTAGCTTGCTCTCTCTCTATGGGTGTTGCCTGAACCACTGTGATTTCCAGCATTCTTTGTTTTCGCTACATTTGCTTCAAAAGTTCTGTCTAGAGTGTGGTCCGACTACTCGAATGTTGAGCTGAGAACATTAGCTTTAATTTTTAGGCTTATGCATTTTTTATGCCTATATATTCAAGAACTATAGTGAATTGGCCAAAACAATTGTTGTAGAGACTAACAAGAACCATTTGGATGATTTGGCAAAATCCATTGTCCCAGACCAGTGAAAATTCAAGATTATGACTGTGTGATTAGGTACAAGCCAGGTAACCTGATGATCGTATCAATGCACTTAGCAAGCTACACAGTCTGGAGAAATATACCTTTGGACCAGGATATACTTCACGGACAAGATGTTCTTAACATTGACCTGGGACAATGCAAATGCTGGCAGCTACTGGAAGAAACAGCAGAAGGTTCAGTACTACAGAAATTATGGAAAAACATGCCAAGGATATCATGATTCATTCAGGCAGCCATGAAAACAGTACATCACCTTTTTGGGATGAGCTAGGATTTCCCCAGGGGTAGTTTTTTAAAGGAAGGCAGGTGACAATATCATAATCTTTGTGACCTGATATTGTTGAACAGATTCATCACTCACACATGAGCATAGATCAGGTGAGAAGAATGGCAAGACAGCCAGTGTGTTAGCCATGTATCAGCAGTGGCGTCGAAATCCTTGTTATGAACTGTAAGGCATGTCAGGAGCATATATCAAGTCAGCATAAAGAACCATTTTTTCTGCATGATCCCTGCCCATCCTTTGTCCAAATTCATATCTGACCTTTTTCATGGCCTTGGAAGTTATATATTGCCATTCACTACCTTACCAAGAACCCTACCATTCATCCATATGTCAACGACAACTGTCACGCACTTTCTAAATTTCATTTTTCATTTTTACAGTGTCCATAGTGAGACCATGAAGGACAATGATCTACAATTTATTGATAAGCCATTCCAGGATACATGTGTAAATTGAGCATTGATCACATTACTTCTTCTCCACGTTTTCCCACATCCAAATGTCTAGCTAAACACATGATTCACCTTGCCAAAATTTTAATCCTTGAATGTAGGCAAATCAAGCAAAATCTATGCATTGCAGTGTTAAATTTGAGAGCATTAATTGTTTTTCGGCAGAGGTTTGGAAAACCAGTGCATATCAATTTACTGATTTGTACCCAAAGTACTCTTTTTTTGAAACTCAAGAGTAGCTTGTAAAACTGCAAGTGAATTGGCCAATGTACACAATTAAAATGTATGTACAGAATTGTCAAGATTAGGATCCTACAAAAGGTGCATGGCAGCCTTCCAAGGCGACATGAATGTGCTCAGAACCAAGATTCTCCAAAGGGTAATGTACAAGTTGAAATCATGAAGGATGAGGATTTGGTCAGGAGTGAGCAAATTTCAATAAGGAAAGCATCAAGAGAGCAGAAGCAATAGATTGAGAAATAAGAAGAGTATTGTTAGAATGAGGTGTTTAATTGAAGGAAAGGTGTTAAATCAAGCAGGCAACCCAAGTGAGATTTGGTGACTTAAGCAGGCTATTTGCTGGAACTTATAATGAGTCTGAGCTTTTTTTGGTAACCAGGGAGATTTTGTTCTCTCCTCATTTGCTAATGAAAATGCGTTGGTCTCTGCTTCAGCAACATTATTTTGCAAAGCATTCAATGATCCAGCAATCTATATTGTAAAATGCATTTTAAAAGATCGATCTGCAAGATCTCTGCAAGCCGTACATTTATTTGGCAAAATCATGAGGTTATACAGCCTGTAAGTTTTTTACTTAGGTGAATATTTAAACTCATCATGTTTTCAGAAAGAACCCTCCATGCTTGGGGGCCTCAGGATGGATTACAGTGATTCCACTGTGGCTGAAGGCTCTACTATCAGCATTAAGATACTGGTGTTGAACAGAGGATCCATTTTCACACTTTATATAGAGTATTCAATGAAATAAAATAACCAAAGATGCTTCACTGAAGCTTTATCAAATAAAAACTGACACCAATCATATAAGGAACTGTTAAGATCAGGGTAGTGTCCCACACCCAAACATCTTCAGCTGCTTTGTCAATGACTTTTCCTCCATCACAAGGCTAGAAATGGGGATTTTGGCCAATGATTGCACAATGTTCAGTGCCATTCGTGACTCCTCAAATACTCAAACAGACCATGTTCAAATGCAACAAGATCTGGACAGTATCCAAGCTTGGACTGAGAAGTGGCAAGTAATGTTGAAGCCACACAAATGTCAAGCAATGACCAACTCCAAAAAGAGACAATCTAACCACCACTCCTTGCCATTCAATGGTGTTACTAACACTGAATTCCCCACTATTGACATCCTGGGGTTAGCATTGACCAAAAACTGAACTGGACTCATCACATAAATGCAGTAGCTACCAGAGCAGGATGGAGATTAGGAATGCTGTGATGATTAACTCACCTCCTGACTCTCCAAAGCTTGTCCACCATTTTTAAGGCACAAGTAAGGAGTGTGATGGAGTACTTCCTACTTGCCAGGATGGATGCCAGTCCAACTAAACTCAAGAAGCTTGACACTATCCACAACAAAGCAGCCTGCTAGACTGGCACCACATTCACAGGCATCCACTCCTGCCACCACCGTAACAGCAGAATGTACTATCTACAAATTTTATTGCACAAATTCACCAAAGAGTCTTAGACAGCACCTTCCAAACCCATGACCACTTACATCTAGAAGGACAGGACAGTAAATATATGGGAGCACCATCACTGCAAGTAACCTTCCAAGCCACTCACCATACTGACTTGGAAATATGTCACCATCCCTTCACCGTAGCTGGATCAAATCCTGGAATTCTCTGCCTAAGGACATTGTGGGTCTACCCACAGCACATGGACTACAGCAGTTCTAGAAGGCAGCTCACCACCATCTTCTCAAGGGCAACTAGGATTGGGCAATTAATGCTGGCTAGCCAGTGACACCCATGTCTCAAGAATGAATTAAAAAAAAAGAAGTAGGAACAGGAGTAGGTCTTTGCCTCATTGAACCTTTTGCACCATTCAGGAAGATCATGACTAATTTATTTGAAATGATTACTCCACGTTTCTGCACACAAGCCCCGAAGGATAACCACGTCTGGGGTGCTTGTGATAGAATGGTGACAATTATGATGGGTGATTTTAATGTAAATATAAAACGGAAAAATCAGATTGGTAATAGTAGCCTTGATGAATAGTATAAGCATAGAATGCTTTTGAGTTAGATTCTTACAGCAGCATGTTCTGGAACAAACCAAAGATTGGGTTGTGCTAGACTTGGTATGGTGTAGTGTGACAGGATAAATTAATAGCTTAAGAGTAAAGGCAGCTCTAGGCTGCAGCAAGTATCACATGAACTTTATATCTGGTTTCAAGGGCAGAAAGTGGGTCAAAGTCTACTATTGTCAACATAAATAAGAGCAACTATGTGGGCATGAAAGTAGAGCCAGCTGAAGCAAGCCGGGATGTTAGGCTCGGAGATAGATCAGTAGAGAAGCAGTAGTGCACATTCAAAGGGGTATTTCAGACTATTCAGAATAAGTACATTGCTACTATAAAGAAAAGTTCTAAAAGGAGAAGCCACCATCTGAGGTTAACTGAAAATGTTAATGAACCCATCAAACTTAAGAAAATGCATATAATTGTGCCAAGATGTCTGGCAGGTCAAATGGCTGGTCAGAATGCAAAGAATACAAAGAATAACTAAAAGTTTAATCAGACAAATAAATTATAGAGGAAGCTAGCTAGATATGTAGAAACAGTTAGCAAGAGTTTCTTTAAGTATCCAAAAAAGAAAAGTGAGTAAAGTGAATGTTGGCACTGTAGACAGTAAGAGTAAGAAGTTAATATTAGATAACAAGGAAGTGATGGATGTTATGAATAAATATTTTGCTTCTATTTTACTTTAGAAGATGGAAAAAAATCTCACTAATGCCTATAATTCAGCAGGGTGAAGGAAGAGAGGTAATTGGTGAAATTATAATTGCTAGGGAAGTGATCCTGAGCTATGGGTTGATAAGTCTCTAAGTCCTGATGGAGTTTATCCTAGGATCTTTAAAAAATGTGGCTTACGAGATAGAAGATGCATTGGTATTAATTTTCCAAAATTTGTTAAATACAAGAATGCTTCCATGTAACCCTCTATTCAGGAAGGGAGGTAAACAAAAAACAATAAGCCACTCAGCTTAACGTCTGAAATGGGAAAGGTGTTAGAATTGATCATTCAGGAGGTTATAACTGGGCAATTGGATTGTTACCAATGCTTCAGTCTTATCTTTCACACTAATGTGCTGGGTACCCCATCATTGACGATGGCGATATTTGTGAAGAGTACACATTCAGTCAGTTGTTTAATTGTCCACCGCTATTCATGTTGTCCATTTGTTGTGGAATCACTTAGCCCTGTTTGTTAATTGCTGCGTATGCTGTTTTGTACTCAATTAGTCCTGTGTTGTAGCTTTACCAGGTAGATGTTTTATTTTTAGGTATACCTGGTGTTGATCCTGGCATGCCTTTCTGCACTTTTCATTGAACCAAAGCTGATCCCCTACTTTGCTGATAATGGTAAAGTGGGGATGTGCCAGGCCATGCGGTTGCTGATTGTGTTTCGTCTTCTGCTGATGTCCCACAGTGCCTCATGGATGCCCAGTCTTGAGTTGCGAGATCTATTCAAATCTGTCCCATTTAACACAGCATGATGGAGGATATCCTCAATGTGAAGATGGGACTTCATCTCCACAAGGACTACGCAGTGGTCACTCGTACTGATACTGTTGTGTACAGATGTACCTGCAGCAGTCTGATTGCTGAGGATGAGGTCAAGTATGTTTTTCCCTCTTGTTTGCTCCATCATCTGCTGCAACTGTGTCCTTCAGGAATTGATCTCAGAAGGCAGTGGAGGTGAGATCATTGGACATTTTTGAGACAGAGATGAACAGATTCTTGTTAGGTGGGGAAATCAAGGGTTAATGGGGTTAAATGGGAAAATGGAATGCGAAATGCAACCAGATCAGCCATGACCTTATTGAATGGTGGAGCAAACTTGAGGGGCTGAACGGTCTAATTCAGCTACCTATGTCCATAAGACGTAGGAGCAGAAATTAGGCCATGTGGCCCATTGAGTCTGCTCCACCATTCAATCATGGTTGATAAGTTCCTCAACCCCATTCTCCCACTTTCTCCCTGCATCCCTTGATCCCCTTGATAATCAAGAACCTATCTATCTCAGTCTTAAATGTACTCAACAATCTGGCCTCCACACTTCTGTGGCAGTGAATTCCATAGACTTACCACTCTCTGGCTGAAGAGGTTTCTCCTTATCTACGTTCGAAAAGGTCTTCCCTTTACTCTATGGCTGTGCCCTCGGGTCCTAGTCTCTCTTACCAATGGAAGCATCTTCCCAACATCCACTCTGTCCAGGCCATTCAGTATTCTGTAAGGGTCAATTAGATCCCCCCTCATCCTTCTAAACTCCAATGAGTATAGTCCCAGAGTTCTCAAACGTTCCTCATATGTTAAGATTTCCATTCCTGGGACCATTCTCATTGACCTTCTCTGAACCCGCTCCAGGGCCAGCACATCTTTCCTGAGATATGGGGCCCAAAACTGCACATAATACTCCAAATGTGGCCTGACAAGAGCCTTATCAAGCCTCAGGAGTACATCCTTGTTTTTATATTCAAGTCCTCTCAAAATAAATGCCAACATTGCATTTGCCTTCCTGACTACTGAGTCAACTTGCAAGTTTACCTTGAGAGAATCCTGGATTAGAACTCCCAAGTCTCTTTGACTTCAGACTTTTGAATTTTCTCCCCATTTAGGAAATAGTCCATGTTTTTATTCTTCATACCAAAGTGCATGACCTCACACTTTCCCACATCACCCTTATCTTACTCAGCAGCCTCCTGTGCGGCCCCTTGTCAAAGGCCTTCTTGAAGTCCAGGTAGATAATATCTATTGGCTCTCCTTGGTCTACCCTGCTCGTCACTTCCTCAAAGAATTCTAGCAGATTTGTCAGGCAAGACCTCCCCTTGATGAAACCATGCTGACTTTGCCCTACTTTACCATATGCTTCCAAATATTCAGAAATCTCATTCTTTACAATGGACTCCAAAATCTTACCTATAACCGAGGTTAGGCTAATTGGCCTGTAATTTTCTGTCTTTTGCCTTACTCCCTTTTTAAACAGGGGTGTCACATTAGCGATTTTCCAGTCCTCTGGGACCCTCCCTGACTCGAGCGATTCCTGAAAGATTACCACTAGCACTTCCACTGTCTCTTCAACTATCTCGTTTGGAACTCTGGGGTGTAGTCCATCTGGTCCAGGTTATTTATCTACCTTCAGGCGAATCAGTTTTACTAGCACCTTTTCCTTGGTGATGGCCACCATACTCAGCTCTGCCCCCTGACTCTCTTGAATTTTTGGGAGATTACTCGTGTCTTCCACCATGAAGACAGATGTGAAGTAATTATTCAGTTCCTCAGCCATTTCCTTGTTCCCCACTACTATCTCTCCACGGTCATTTTGCATTGGTCCAATGACCACTTTTGCCTCTCTTTTGCCCTTTATATATCTAAAGAAACTCTTACAGTCTTTATTTATATTACTGGCGAGCTTATCCTCATATTTAATCTTCTCCCTCCTTATTTCTTTTTTTGTTGCCCTCATGTCATGTGGTTAGGTCACCAAAACAATTCCTATACCATGAAACTGTTCATGGGGGGTAGCATGATTAACTTCCTTACAAATAATTTTGTTATTAATTTAACTGATATTTGTCTTTAGTTATTGTCCCATTGTAATTATTCAGGTAAAATTCAAGATACAGCAGCTTGAATGATTTTAATTTTGAAAGTGTGTAAATCGTAAGCAGAGGTCTATTTTAAATCCATCGGTCAAACAAATCAATGATTTTCAAATAAGTGCTAATGATCAATGCATAAACAGCTACAATGGTTTGTGGCAGTGGGTCATCATTAGACCTGACAAGCAAAGCCCACAAGGTTAAAAAGGACTGTAAATCAGGATACTCAGCCAAAAAGATAGCTACAAGGATGAGGGGATTTCTTGGAGGTCAACACCAGCAAGACAAGTTTCTAAGCTATGTGTGAACTGGTCATTAATGTGGACTAATTAGATAACCTAACATCATCTGAGCTTATCTGCATGTGCTACACTGTCCATTTAAAATGTAGGTAGTACCTACAACTGACTATTAATTATAGTACTAATTCATTATCTGTAATATGATTGGTTTCTATATAGCTTGTTGAAATAAAACCTTGATTACCTAAGGATTCTAAGATATAAATGAATCAGCCTGAATCCTTGTAACCATTAAAGTTCACTTCAAATCTTGCAGTACTTTAAAACTGTCACCTTCATCACTGAAGGAGCTATTCCCCTGACAAGCCTTTCAAACCCTCTGATGTCCTGGTCAAAATCCAACTTACCCCCTTGTGAATACTAAAAGTTTGAAGAACTCCTCTAATTGAACAATAACTTGCATTCATATAGAAACAAAAAACTGTGGATGCTGAAAATCTGAGAAAACTTAAGAATACTGCAGAAACTCTGCAGGTCTATCAGCATCTGTGGTGAGAGAAACAGAATGACCATTTCAAGCCCAGCGTAACTCTTCTTCAGATCTCTGTGCTTTTTGTAAAATTCATTGAGCATCTTTAATATAATAAAAGATTCTGAGGTACTTCAGAGAAATATTATCAAATGAAGAATGATATCAAGGCATATAGGGAGAAACTAGATCAAATGACCGCAAGTTTGGTTAAAGATGTTGGTGTTAAGGAATACCATAAAGAAGGACAGTAAAATAGAAAGGCAGGGAGTTGTAGGGAGAGCTTAGCATCTAGGCAATTGAATCCACAAATGGTGAAATGATTCAAATCAGGCAAGAGGCTAGAACTAGATGAGCGCAGATGTTTCGGAGGGTTGCGGGGCTGAAGATTAAAGATAGAGGGAAAGGCAAGACCATGGAGTGATTTGAAAACAGTGATTAGAATTTTAAAATCAAGAGATATCTTGACTGGGAGCCAGTGTAGATCTGACATGATAAGATAAGACACAGACAAGAGAACTTTGGGTGACCTCAGGTTTACAGAGCATATAAAATGAACGCTATTTGGTGGGATACCAGATAACCTCTATTTTAACTTGAAGGTACTACTTGTGTGCATTCTGTTGAAGTGTTTGCGCAGATCTAAGGTTGATCAGCCTTTGCTGTAGTACACTATCTTTGCCAATGGCCTTTTCTGCCACATATATCATAAAATTGATTGTATGCTGGAATTTACTTGATGTCGGCAGAAGGTTACACCTTCCACATGAATTGCTATGTTCAGGTGTTCTATTGCATCAACTGTCAAGCTGGTGCTTAGGACCTATAAGGTTTGTTGACCTGTACAGATCACGACATATTTACTTCCATCCTTTAGGAGTTCTTTGATGATATAAGCCTTTGGTTTCTTCCTGAAAATCTTCCATGGGTCTACATGTGATCATCAACTCAAAACTTATGTTTCCTATGTTTCCATTCAAACCACGTAATGAGCCTTTTTCTTTGTGCCTGCTCAGAAAGTAGTCAATAGATTCTGTAGGCCTCGGTCGAAATGACATGAATTCTACTTAATGAGATATGAAAGTATAATCTGACTTAGAATAAGTTTTCTTTGTAATCCATATCATTTGTGGATCTTTTAGCTGTTTGGCTGTTAATCCTGCCATATTAAGCATATGTAGTCTTTTGTTTCCAATAGATTAGCATATATTAATGGCTTGCTTTTCTGTATCGAGAAACCATAGCTCTGAATGCTGTTTAAACATTTTAAATTCTACTAGGAAGTCTGGTGTGCCAATTTAAAATCGGGAATGTTGTGGACATTTTGACGACATGTTGTTGATCTTCTCTTGCTTGCTATCGATCTGGTACAGTCTTTTCATTGCTGTTGTTTGCTTGTTTAAAACCTTACATTTCTTTTGTGTAGTAGTAAAGCTGATGAATCTGGTTAAAATTTTTCAAAGGTTTAAAATCTTCCCAGTTTTCTTAAAACAGCACAGAAATATAATTTTAATTCATCTTTTACCTATAATTAATATGGTGTATTCAAGGTATTTTGTCTTTTTTACGAGGTAATTTCTACTTTTTCTGGTATCAAAATGGCATTTTGTGGGGTTTTCTATTTTTAAAAAATTCTCAATTTTGAAAAATATATTCCAAGCCTTGAAGTCATTTCCCTGGTTATCAACCTTCTTCTCTACTTGACTTATGAATTTTTCCTTTATTCCAAAGTTGCTGTTGTTGAGAATTTTAGAATTATGGCACCATTTTTTAAGTTTTTTCTTCCTGGCTGACTTGGCCACAAGAAGTGATCGCAGTGTCATTTTGATGTTAAATGCAGTTTTACAGTTTCTTCATTTTCTCAAAGCCTGGATTGCACTGCAGTTATTCTTTTTCCTTTTTCTCTTTGGTGCTTACTGCTAAAGCCCGAAATCCAATCACATCCTGTTGATTTCTGAGTCGATTTTGCTCCCCTCTGCCCAGTATGATTGTCTCGAGTTCATACTGACTTTTACCGTAGTTTTCTCTGGTCTGACTGGGTCTCTCAGCTTTTAGAGCAGTTTTCTTAAAGGCCCAATCTAGCTCTGTAGCTATTAATCTGTGCTGGCTGCTACTTTCAGTTTAAACAATTTGTTTTTAACCAGGAGTTGTATGTTTGTTGCTTTCTTCAAGGTATTTTCCATAAGAATTATATACACTGCCGTGCAGAGTTTTCAATGCTGTTTCCCTGCAACTTTCCATGGATTCCTCACATTGTTTCAAAGCTTTAAACAACGATGGCCACCACTGGTTGTTGTGTCATGTTAATGATAATCAGACACATATCAGGGATTGATTAACTCCGTGGAATAGTTCATTTGAAACAGTTACACCACATTATTACTTATAAAACAGACATTGCAGCAGGCCAACTGATTTCTGTGCATGCGACTTGCACACCTAATGCCTAACTAACTGGTAGGCAGAATTGCAAAATTGCAAAATTTTATGTATTCAGCACATGGAATTCTTAAAGATGAAGTCTCTTAAAAGCAAGATACATATAGGACAGGGTAAGGTTGAGCTGGGTATCGTTAACTTAAATGTGAAAAATTGTGCTGTGCTTCCAAATATTCTTCTCAATGCACATGAGAATTGGGTGGGGGATAGATCCTTGGGAAACACCAGAGGCAACAGTACAGTAACAGCAAGAAAAGCCATTCCAATTGACAATCTACATGCCCTTAGGTAGTACGACACTGGGGCTAACAGAGTTGAAGTCTACTATGCATGATAGGAAATTATGCTAACTTTATATAAAAACCAGGTCAGCTTGCTGTGAAAGGAAGAAGTAAAACCAGACTGCTGACTGGGCAAATGGATAGTGCTAAAGGTTATTTGACCTTTGTGGTTGCAAAAGGGGGTAAAATAAGACCAATAAAAGGAATCACGGAAGCAGATGTCCCCTGTTAACTTGTCCCTTGGAAAGTCAGAGTCATGACGGCTCTGATCAAATGATAAGTCATTGAACATTCTGGATAGTTGGAAGAAAAGATTTTTTTTCAAATCGGAGGCATTAGAAGTGACGACTTGAGATCCACTATCACGCAAAGGAGACCCTGAGTTCAGAATTTAGAGAAGACTATACCTTGTTGGACTGAACCTGGCCAGTTCCTCACACGTTGGTAGTATTAAAGTTCAAGTCATAATGTTTACAGTGTAGTGAGTAGCAACCCAGAATAGTGAGATGAATACAAAGTGGTTAAGAGTTGATGAGCTACATCTGTGTTTTGAGTGATATAAATACTAATAAAGATGAAGTCGGACTAGAGTGAAGACACTCTAGCTTGAGTGTCTCCTTGTCCATCACATCAGTTGACGCCTAGTCCAAGGGACAGCAGTAGCTAGGAATAGTACCATTTGAGAGCATCCCATTTAATTGTGGACGATTGTGAAAAAAAGCTGGAGGTAGATACTATAGTCAAGCACATCAAAGGATGCAGACGGCTTGAGAAGGACAAAGATGGAAAATTTATCTGTGTCACAGTCTGATTACATGACAACTATAGCTTATATTAGAGCTTTCACTGTACCACAGGAAATGGTTGAAGCAAATAGTTTGGATATTTTCAGATGAAATGTGAAGGAAAAAAAATATAGAAATCCATGTTGAAAGGTGGTTGAAGTGAAGGGGGTCTCTTAGTACGATCAGTTTCTATCCTTTTTATTCTATGTGTTTCTATGAAAAGACAATGATTAGTTTTATTTATATAGCTTAGTCAAAGAACAAAGAAAATTACAGCATAGGAACAGGCCCTTCGGCCCTCCAAGCCTGCACCGATCCAGATCCTCTATCTAAATCTGTCGCCTATTTTCCAAGGATCTGTATCCGTCTTCTCCCTGCCCATTCATGTATCTGTCTACATACATCTTAAATGACGCTATCGTGCTCACCTCAACCACGTCTGCTGGCAATGCGTTCCAGGCACCCACCACCCTCTGCATAAGGAACTTTCCATGCATATCTCCCTTAAACTTTTCCCTCTCCCCTTGAAATCGTGACCCCCTAGTAATGCAATGCCCCACTCTGGGAAAAAGCTTCTTGCTATCCACCTGTCTATACCTCTCATGATTTTGTAGACCTCAGTCAGGTTCCCCCTCAACCTCCGTCTTTCTAATGTAAATAATCCTAATCTACTCAACCTCTCTTCATAGCTAGCGCCCTCCATACCAGACAACATCCTGGTGAATCTCCTCTGCACCCTCTCCAAAGCATCCACATCCTTTTGGTAACGTGGCGACCAGAACTGCACACAGTATTCCAAATGTGGTCAAACCAAAGTCCTATACAACAATAACATGACCCGCCAACTCTAGTACTCAATAGCCCATCCGATGAATGAAAGCATGCTGTATGCCTTCTTGACCACTCTATCCACCTGCATTGCCACCTTCAGGGTATAAAGGACCCGAACACCCAGATCTCTCTGTGCATCAGTTTTCCCTAGGGCTTTTCCATTTACCACACAGTTTGCTCTAGAATTGGATCTTCCAAAATGCATCACCTCATATTTGCTTGGATTGAACTCCATCTGCCATTTCTCCGTCCAACTCTC
>JAHRHZ010000064.1:28591981-28658303 GCA_024137785.1 Ginglymostoma cirratum
TATGATGCTGCTTGACCTGCTGTGCTCATCCAGCCCCATGCTTGTTATCTCGGATTCTCCAGCATCTGCAGTACCTTTTATCTCTATGCATGTCTAATTACTTGCTATCCCAATTCAGTGTGACCATTTATGCACTGTTGGGCTGAATATATTGTTTCTGAGCTGACAATCTATATTGTATGAATAAAGATAACAATATATAACATAACAAGCAAACACAAATGTAACAATTAACAATAACCCATTCTAAGGAAGGGTCACTGAACTCGAAACATTAACTCTGAGTTTTTCCATAGATGCTGTCAGACCTGCTGAGATTTTTCAGCAATTTATGTTTTTGTTTCAGATTTATAGCATCCGCAGTTCTTTCGGTGTTTTGACAAATATAACAATTACCAAAATATTTTATCTTACGTGTAAACCTTCGCAAATCTTTGCAATAACGCATCTAAATTTTGTTTATTGAGGCCTAACCTTGCAGAACGTATTCCTGACTCAATGTGACCTGCTGCAAAGTTACATTTACATTCTCCTCTGCAATCTTAGGCCATTTGCCAACAATATTGGTGTCATCCATTACACCACATCAACCTGCCCCTCATTCACTCACCACAGACAGGTTTCAGCTTCTCTCTTGCCACTCCATCCCAGGTTAAGAGCAGTTTACAGTGCAAATCGCACTTTGACATTGTATCAGCCAGCAATATATGTTAATACTCAAGAAGCGCAATTTTATTTCATTTTTTGCTATCAGGATCGGTTTTAAGTCAAAGCACTGCCGACAATTGTTCACCAGTGTGGTATTAAAACAACAACCTTACAGGACTGAGTCAGACTAAACACTCATAGGCCTGTAACCATTCAGTAAGGACAGACTCAGGCCCTGCCTTCAACATTGTCATATCTCAGCTTTCCCCAGAGGTCTGAATCTAGGTCCCCACTTTATTGCTCCTGGGCCACAGTATGCTTGTGCATACCTAATGAAAGTTTGATTTCCCCTTTTCCTAATTTAATACTTCTTAAGCTTCTTTAGTAATCTTCCATGAGGTACTTTGTCAATGGGACTGAGGAATGACATGATAGAGATCTTTATAATTATGAAAGGGTTTGGTAGAGTGGGTAGAGAGCAAATAATTTCACTTGTAGGGAGAAACTTAGCTATAGGGCATCAATACAAAATAGTAACCAACAAATCCAATGGAGAATTCGGAAGAAACTTCTTTTTCTAGGAAGTGATGAGTGTCAAACTCGTTACGCCAAACAGTGATTGAAGCATGTGGTACGGATGCAATTGAGGAAAGCTAGACAAGCTTACAAGGCAGATGGAAACAGAAGGTTTAAGTGATTGATTTGGATGAGGAAAAATGAGAGGAAAATACATAGTGGAAAAACTAAAATAACTCACAAATCACAGATACTGGTCTAATTCAGTTTGCATACTTCAAAATGATGTTCCAGTACACCTATTTCCAAGTAGTACTGATTTTTTCACTGGTTCCCCAGCGACCCCACCTCCTTCCCCACATGTTATCATGAACTGGTGATGCCAAGTGGCCTGTTTTTGTGTTTGAAAAACCTACATGTATGTATTCCTTTGCAAAGATTTTCTTACAGTCATTGGGCACTAAATCCACACACCCTATCTATTAATAAGAAGTCAATGAAATTTGTCAAGTATAATTATCCCTGTTGGAATTTATCCTGGCTACTTATGATTATTTTCTTGTAACTGAGTTGCTTAGTAATTTTATTCTTAATTAAAGACTCTGAAGTTTCCTCATCACAGATGTTTTATTTGGCCTTTAATTACCTACTTAGGTATTAGCTTGACCACTCTCTCCTTCAACACACATCCAATTTCTAATTTCCAAACTAGTTTTTAAAATTCTTCATGGAGTGTGGGTGTTGCTGGCTGGGATCTGCCTTCTTGAACCGATGCAGACTATGTTGTGTAGCTACAACCACAGCACTGTTAGGAAGGGAGTTCCAGGGTTTTGGCGTAGGGACAGTGAAGGAATAATGATAGAGTTCCACGCCAGGATGGCGTGTGACTTGCAGGGGAATGTACAGTTTGTGGTGCCTTTGTCCTTGTAGGTGGTAGTGATCACAATTTTTGAAGCTGGATGAGTTGTTGTAGAGCATTTTGTCAACGGTATACCTATTGTTACTATGCACAAGCAATTTCCTTCTTCAGCTCCTTCATGCCCTGTCATGTATTCCATTGTACCTTGGTGGGTTTGTTTCCTTTAACTTAACTATCTGAAAGTTTCCTGTTTTCCATCACAATAATGTAATTGACTACTCAAGGATTTTTCCAATATTGTTCATTTTGGTAGATAAAATGTGTCTTCTGTGTAACATTGTTCTGGTTCTTTGAAAAGTTCTTAGTCATACTTAGCCATATTAATTACTCAGTAACTAACTTGATGTATGTACTGTGAAATTGTAACAGATTTGAAGACTGCTAGTACTTTAATGCTTAAATGTAAGTGTGGCATTTGGGAAACAGTTAAAATGGAACCAGGCCAAAGACAATAATAGGAATGGCGATCAGAGTGTTGCTTACTGACAAACATAGTTATTTCTTTAAAATCAAAGAACTTGGTGAGGACTGCTTGCAAACAGATCCAAAAAAATGAACGGAGCTGATTGACTGTATGAATATTGTAGCTGCACTTCTAAAGCACAAGGGATTTCAATTCTGAGCATAAACTGCATTAATAAAGGATTACCAAACCTTTCAATATCAAATACTTCTCACTTCAAATATTGATACAAAGAAATAGGCCAACTGTGCATTTTTGAATATTTGAGGGATGTGAGTTCTTTAGTATCTATTAATGGTGAACATTAATAAGCATTAATGATGGTCTTGAAAACTAAAAAAAAGTATTAAGGGAAATTTGTATTTGTTAAGTTTCAGCACAAATTCTGACCATTATTGTCTGCTGAGTAAATGCACTATGTGAGGTTCCCGCATCCAAAAAGCAGTAGACGTGAAAAAGTAGAGACAGCGAAGGAAAGAGACTAGGAGAAATGATACAGATAGAGGAAGCAAGTGAAAGGAGGAGGGGAAGGTGAATGGAACAGTGTGGGGAAAGAAGGACAGTGAGAAAGATAATAGAAAGAAAACAAAGGACAGGTGGTTAAGAGCAGAAAATTAAAGAGACGGGACTGGGGAATTTTAGAAACTTGAAAATATAAGGTTTTCCATCTGACAATGACACAAAATAGAGTTTTCACATTAGTTAGGTTCTGAAACAACAGGAAACATAAATTTTAAGAGCCAACAAAACACGTCACTGAGAAATCTAAGTTCTGTTTATCTTATATGAAGGATATACTTTCTCCCTGTGTGGACACATTTACTTGCTGAAATTCAAAGATTGTAGATGTAAGTTGGCAAATCCAAGGCTTTGAAACAGTGATATGTTCAAAATTTCCAGCTAGATTTTATGTGATTTGTCAGTGTTGCCTTTCAGGATATATAAACCTTTCATGGCCTGCAATTAATGTATTTACTTATAAAATTAACTTCAACCTCCGTGAATAGATCCATCCCTCTATGGTCCATTAATGAATTAAGATGTCTAGTCCATTACTAATAGTACTTGGGACATATTTATTCCATTGAATGTTGCTTCCATTAATTGTGGTGTAAAGCTATGGCAGCTGCTGTACTTAATCATTCTGTTTGCAATTCAGTCATGATTGGATGTTAGAGCACATGTTCTCACACTTGGCATTTAGGCAACCTCTTCCATTAATTATCATTGCAAATCTGAGTTTCCTCACTCACTACATGGCATACACCTGCCTTCAGCATAACAGCTTGCATCATGCCAATTACTTATTATTATAGGCTTCTACGTCTAATGATGCAGATCAGGTTTCTTAATCACAACTTGCATAATCAAGGTCTCCATGTTTAGTCAAAGAGACATACTTTTTGTGAAGTTGGCTCAGTATAGTCCCCCTGCAGCTGCTTTCTCTTGCCTCACAATTTAGTCTGTATGTTGTATGTGGGTATGCAAAGTACCAAACCACAAAGGAGAATCATCTTTATTATCTCCAGTATTTACATTACTGTTGCACATTTAACTGCAGCACAACTGCCAATGGCCTCTGGAGAAAGAGAGTGGTATAGGAGTTTGGGTCTTTTTTGTCACTCATTCATGGGGTGAGGGTGGCTAGGCAGCATTTACTGCCCATCCCTAATTGCCCAGATGGTAGTTAGGAATCAACCACATTGCTGTGGGTCTGCAGTCACATGTAGGCCAGACCAGGTAAGGATGGTAGTTTCCTTCACTAAATGACATTAATGAACCAGATGGTCTGCTTATTTACATATTCATTGGTGTAGGAATTGTTATAAAACTCATGTATTCTGGTCCTAGAGATTTGCGCCATGGTAATTCCAATAGCAGTTGCACATTTAAGAAATTGTGTTACATCTACTAGTGATCTCTAAAATGAAATCCATGGTAGTTTTCCGGAAATGCTTATTTTCTCATTGACTGGTGCAAATATTGGTGTGAAGCAAGTGCAGACAGATGGACCATCAGGATCTACTATACAGCCTATTTATTACACTCTTCGGCTGCACTCTTCAACATTTTATTACCAAAGATCATTCTTGTGCTATTAAACATACAGTCCTCCAGAATTAAACTTGTCTTCAGTATGATTTGACACGTTAAGTTGATGCATAAGGCCTGCCAGAGCCTGGTCACTGAGGATTTTCTCCAACTTTAAGTACCTCACTCACTTTGATGTCAAGCATCAATTTATTAGTACTTTTGAGGTTAAGCAACACATGGCAAAATAAGGCCAGTGACATTGTGGTGATCTAGGTGCTTTGACAAGCTTTGCTGATATCCTGTTGAAGCACCACACAGCCACTGCTTACTACCTCAACTTTGCTTCTTTATTTGTAAAGGAATGACGCTTACCCATCTTTGGCCATTGCCTTCCTTTCACGGAGACGAACAAAGGAATTGACAGTGCAGGAAGAAGACAATGGTGAAGTACTGTGGATAACCAGACTTAACTCGTCAGAAGTTAAAACTGAACAGTACGTGCTGTAGTTGTTCAGGACAGCAGGAAGTGCAAAGCCTACAGCTGCCTCTATTGTAGCATTGCATTAGTAGAAAGTAAGAAATGACACCAAACTACTGAAGGAGTGGGCTGTCCTGGAACAAAGGGTCTCTTCAGTACCATCGACCTTTTGTGGAACATTTCCCAAGATCCTATTCTCAGGTAGTACCAAGAAACACCACAGGTTTTTAAAAACATATGGCAGCACCCATAAAATAGGACGTACATTGACATAATGCTTTCTTCTTCATGGGGTTTAGGGTCATACAGGTAAGGGAATTATGTATTTATTTAAGAAGAAAACTTTCAGGGTTATAGGGCAAGAGCAGAAAAATGGGATGAATTGAATAGCTTTGTCAAAGTACAATGGGTAAAATGGCTTACTTCTTGCGATACAATCACCCTTCCCTGTATTGGTCCTGAGGTTACTATCCAAACTCAGGTTGTTTTCCATCAGAACTCCCAGCTGAAACCTTTGTAATCTCCAAAGATTTGCAAAATGTGCTTTAAAATTGGTATGTATTCTAACAGAGGTTGCAGGAAATAATGTGGGATTTACAACTCAAACAAAAAAACCATGGAAAACAGTTCCAAACAATACTATGTAGTTTAATACATTTTGAATTGGTCAATAGGACACTGTTTATGCATAACACATTTCCATAGTTTGTCCTTCATGCTTTGAAGTTTGTGTCATATATAGACAGGGTGGTTCAGAAAGCATTTAGTGTGCTTGGCTTCGTTGCTCAGACCTTTGAGTGTAGGAGTTGGGATGTCCTGTTGAGGTTGTACAGACATTGGTGAGGCCTCTCCTAGAGTACTGTATCCAGTTCTGATCGCCCTATTATAGGAAGGATATTATTAAGCTGGAGAGGGTTCAGAAAAGATTTACCAGGATATTGCCAGGAATGGAGGGTTTGAGACATAAAAATAGACCGGAAAGGTTGTGACTTTTTTCACTGAAGTGTAGGAGGTTGACGGGGGACCATATTGAGGTTCATAAAATCATGAGGGTCTTCGATAAGGTGAACGACAAAAGTATTTTCCCGAGGGTGCGGTGTTCAAAACTCAGGGCATATTTTTAAGGTGAGAGGGAAAAGATGTAAAAAGGACATAGAGGCAACTTTTTCACATCGAGGGTGGTTCATGTGTGGAATGAAATGCCAGAGAAAGTGGTGAATGCGAATATAGTTACAATGTTTAAAAGACATTTGAATAAGCACATGAAGAGGAAAGGTTTGGAGGGATAAGAGCCAAACACAGGCACATTGGATTAGTTTAGTTTGGGATTATGGTCGGCATGGACTGGTTGGACTGAAGGGTCTGTTTCCGTGCTGTATGGCTCTATGCAAATTTGTCCTTACTACAGCCCTTTGGTTCAGATGATAGTTCAATGGATTTCTGCTACAGATACATAGGTTTTGGTGAGCATTCAACCTGACAGCCACAGAAAATACCCACAGAACCACTTTTTATAGTGATTTAAATAGACTTTTACTGATTAAATATTATGGATGACTTTTGTGAATTTTGCTTATGGTAACTTTCTACATTATACCAGCGACCCCGAAAGTGCTTCATTGGCTGCAGAGTGCTTTGAGCCATCCAGTGATCATGGAAGTACTATTTCAATGGAAACCTTTCATTTTTTATCGCAACTCCCTAATTGACTTTTTTGTCTCACAATTAGCAAGGCATCATAATCTATCTTTGAAGCAACTCTTCATAAATCATAAAAGGTTTCAATTTCTAATTCAATATTCCCTTTACTTCACTGGTTTTCTCTTTGCAGTTACACTAAACATCTTCCTGTTAAGCTCCAAGAAACCAAAGCTCTGATTTTAGGTCATTTGTGACTTCACTTGTAAAAGCAAGGAAATCAATGGTCACACAATTTGCTCGATTTTTAGTTGTACAAAACTAATCTTAAACTTTGTGGTTAGCAGTAACTTATTTGTGACTGACTGACTGACTGACTGTTTGCAACACAAACACAATCAATGTATCTAGATACAAAAACAGAAGTTGCTGGAAAAGTTCAGCACGTCTGGCAGCATCCATGAAGAGATTCCGTTCTGAGGAAGGGTCACGAGACCCAAAAGGTTAACTCTTGATTTCTATTCACAGATGCTGCCAGACCTGCTGAGCTTTTCCAGCAATTTCTGTTTATATTTCTGATTTACAGCATCCGCAGTTCTTTTGGTTTTTATTAACTTATCCTAGATAGTCTGTTGACTTTGGTCATGGGACAAAGAGGAAACTGTAAAAACAAACTTGACATTACATGATTCTCTCTCAGGGAGGGGGGAATGAGGTTAAAACCCCAACTCAAGCAGTCAACATCAGAGAGGTGCCAGCAAAGGCAGAGAGGTCCCGGACACAGACAGACCAGTGTTGGAGCTAGGTGTGGGACTCAGGAATGGGAACAGTGAGTTTAAAAGGAACAGTGACAGCAGAGACATCCTAGAGCAGACAGACTAGTGGTGGAGCTGTGTGGGACTCAGGAATGAGAGCAGAGGGATCCCAGATACAGACAAGAGGTGGCGCTGCTTCAGCAAAATCAAAACATGATGCCACAAGTGAGCACATAGGTAATTGGTGATAATAGGTACTGCAGATGCTGGAGAATCCGAGATAACAAGGTGTGGAGCTGGATGAACACAGCAGGCCAAGCAGCATCGTAGGAGCAGGAAAGCTTGACGTTTCGGGTCTAGATCTTTCATCAGAAATGGGGGAGGGGAAGAGGGTTCTGAAATAAATAGGAAGAGAGGGGGGAGGCGGATAGAAGATGGATAGAGGAGAGGATAGGTGGAGAGGAGACAGACAAGTCAAAGAGACGGGGATGGAGCCAGTAAAGGTGAGTGTGGGCGGGGAGGTAGGGAGGAGATAGGTCAGTCCAGGGAAGACGGACAGGTCAAGGGGGCGGGATGAGGTTAGTAGATAGGAGATGGGGGTGCAGCTTGAGGTGGGAGGAGGGGATAGGTAGGAGGAAGGACAGGTTAGGGAGGCGGGCATGAGCTGGGCTGGTTTTGGGATGCAGTAGGGGGAGGGGAGATTTTGAAGCTTGTGAAATCCACATTGATACCATTGGGCTGCAGGGTTCCCAGGCTGAATATGATTTGCCGTTCCTGCAGCCTTCGGGTGGCATCATTGTTGCATTGCAGGAGGCCCAGGATGAACATGTCGTCTGAGGAAAGGGAGGGGGAGTTGAAATGGTTCGTGACTGGGAGGTGCAGTTGTTTGTGGTGAACTGAGCGCAGGTGTTCTGCAAAGCTGTCCCCAAACCTCCGCTTGGTTTCCCCGATGTAGAGGAGGCCACAACGGGTATAGTGAATGCAGTATACCACATTGGCAGATGTGCAGGTGAACAGGAGGCGGGGACGAGCTGGGCTGGTTTTGGGATGCGGTAGGGGGAGGGGAGATTTTGAAGCTTGTGTTCACCTGCACATCTGCCAATGTGGTATACTGCATCCGCTGTACCCGTTGTGGCCTCCTCTACATCGGGGAAACCAAGCGGAGGCTTGGGGACCGCTTTGCAGAACACCTACGCTCAGTTCGCAACAAACCACTGCACCTCCCCGTTGTGAACCATTTCAACTCCCTCTCCCATTCCTCTCACGACATGTCCATCCTGGGCCTCCTGCAATGCCACAATGATGCCACCCAAAGGCTGCAGGAACAGCAAATCATATTCAGCCTGGGAACCCTGCAGCCCAATGGTATCAATGTGGATTTCACAAGCTTCAAAATTTCCCCTCCCCCAACCGCATCCCAAAACCAGCCCAGCTCGTCCCCGCCTCCCTAACCTGTTCTTCCTCTCACCTATCCCCTCCTCCCACCTCAAAATCCACCCTCATCTCCTACCCACTAACCTCATCCCGCCCCCTTGACCTGTCTGTTCTCCCTGGACTGACCTATCTCCTCCCTACCTCCCCACCTACACTCACCTTTACTGGCTCCATCCCCCGCCTCTTTGACCTGTCTGTCTCCTCTCCACCTATCCTCTCCTTTATCCATCTTCTATCCGCCTCCCCCTCTCTCCCTATTTATTTCAGAACCCTCTTCCCCTCCCCCATTTCTGATGAAGGGTCTAGGCCCGAAACGTCAAGCTTTCCTGCTCCTATGATGCTGCTTGGCCTGCTGTGTTCATCCAGCTCCACACCTTGTTATCTAGGTAATTGGTGGGTATTTTTCTGTTGTGGCTGGATAATGATTTATGCTAAGACTGTAAGTAAAGCTTAAACACTTCACACAGATAAATAATATTTTAGAACTTCAAAAATAAATGTCTTTGTTTAATAGAGTTCAGGGGTCCAGGCTGAACATCTAACATAAACAAGTCTAAGAAATTACTTAAGTAGGCATAAGGTAAAATAAAAGCAAGCAGTCCATACATTATTCTGTTAAGGAATGTGTGGGGAACTCAGGCCTGTGAATTTACACATTTACATTTAGGAAATCCTAGATGCTCATGCCAGTTGCATTATTTAAAGGAGGAAAGGCTAGGAAATTCAGGCCAGCCAGTCTAACCTCAAAAGTGGGAGGTTATTAAAAAGAATTCTGAGGGATGGAATATATCTGTAATTGGAGAGATAAGGAATAATCTGTGACAGTCAGCATGGATTTGTTCAGGGAAGGTTGTATTTAGAAATTTGTTTGAATTTTTTGAAGAGGTAACCAAGGTATTGTTGACCATAATGAATTTGATATTGTTTACATGGACTTTAGTGAAGCTTTTGATAAGGTCCCTCATAGCAGACTGGTCAGTAAAATAGAGACCACAGGCTATTAGGCAAAGTGCATGCAGGCTGGAGGCAGAGGGTGATGGATATTTCTTTGACTGAAAGTCTGTTTCCAGCTGGGATTTTTGGGGCTTGGAGCAGAGTCCTTGTTGTTTTTAGGAATCAGTAATGATTTGGACCTAAATGCAGGGGATATAATCAAGAAGTTCAGGGATGACACAAAAATTGTTAGGACGGTGATTAGTGAGGAGGGTAACCGTAAACTACAGGGGGATGTCAACGAATGTCACTGGATGGATCAGTGCCAGATCATAGAATCCCTACGGTATAGGAGCAGGCCATTCGGCCCATTGAGTCCACACAGACCTTCCGAACAGCATCCCACCCAGAACCATCTCCATCCCCATAACCCTGTATTTCCCATGACTAATCCACCTAGCCTGCTTATCCTGAGGCACTGTGAGCCATTTAGCATGGCCAATCCACCTAACCTATACATCTTTGGACTGTGGGATGAAACCCACGCAGACAGGGGTAGAATGTGCAAACTCCACACAGTCACCTGAGGGTGGAATTGAACCCGGGTCCCTGGCACTATGAAGCAGCAATGCTAAACGCTGTGCTACCTTGCTGCAAATAGAAGTCACAAGGAAAAGTGAGAGATAATGCACTAAGCAAAGGCTAACAAGGCAAGAGGTTACATAATGAACAGTAGGAACCTGGAAAATACTGAATTTCAGAGGGACTTTGGTGTATAAATCCACAGATTACTGAGGTTATCAAGGCAGGTAAATAAGGTGATTAAGAAGGCATATGGGATACTTGCCTTTATTAGCTGAGGAATAGAATAAAAGAGCATTAGGTCATCATGCAGGAACTGTTCAAAATGCTGATTAACCATAACTGAACTCTGCATGCAGTTCTGGTCACATTATAGGAAGGATGTAATTACACTAGAGGGGTGCAGATAAGATTTACCAGGATGCTGCCTAGGCTGGAGGGTCTGGCCTGTGAAAGGTTTGGATAGGCTGAGGTTGTATTCCCTGGGCAGCTGATAGAGGTGTATAATGTTATGAGGAATACAGACAGCACCGCACTTTTTCATTAGTAAAGAGGTCAATAACAAGAGGGCATAGAATTAAGATAGGAGTTAAAAGGCTAAGTACAGTAGAGTTGAGGAGAAAGTTTTTTACCAGAAGGTGTTGGGAGTCTGGAATTCAGTGCCTGAAAGAATGGTTGAGTCAGAAACTCTTATAACATTTAGCATTATTTAAATTTTTACTTACATTGCCATAGCCTCCAGGGTTGTGGGCCAAGAACTGGAAATTGGGATTTGTGCATTCAGATCTTCTGTGCAACCAACATGGAAATGATAGTCTCAATGATCTCCTGCAATTGGTTCATTGGATACACTTTCAATTCCATTAAATAATTGCAAGAAACTAAACCATAGCTGGAAGTCACACCTACATCTCAATGAAAGTTTTTATAAATGTGAGGTGTGCTAAGCATAAACAATTACATTTTTAAAATGTAATTTTAGGGCTCAAAAAGCATAAGGTGAAAAACAATTCAAACAATACTGCAAACCATCTTCTAATCATAATTGCAAGATTTTAATAGTTATCGTGGTGGAATGTGTGCAAAAAAAAAGTCCTAATTATTACTTGTTAATTTTGAGATTGAAGTTTAGGATTGGCTTGCAAATATTAATTTAATTTTAATGCATCAATTTATATTTTCTTTGCTATGTTAACAAGGATATTACCCACTAAACAGACTAATACCTATATTAAAATAGTAATCAGGATGAGATGGCACTAGGTTGGCTCCCAATTGCTGAGTTCCTCTCCATTGCATCATCCTCAACTTCCCTATCCCAAAATAGGCATATTTTAACCTGTAGTTCAAGTTATCTATACAGAGCACATATCCCACACCTAAATGATTTGTTGTGTGCTTTTATACAGACTGACTCACATTGAGCCTCAGTTCTTGTGAATACACTACCACCTCAAATGCAGATCAAACCTACTCATCCTTACAGTACTCTTCACCTGTTTGCTGTAGTAATATTACTGAACTTCCAGGTTACTCTCTGGGTGAACTGTTTCCATGCTCTATGGCTCTATAAATTTCTCTTCCACTCCTGTTTAATTCCTGGATAGAAGCCCATTTTTCAGCTTGCTTCTGGATTTTAACTCAACTACTGGGAGAAATTATTCAATTATTCAAATCATGGTATGGAGCTTGACCATACATTCCTTGTCAGGCATTACTGTGCATATATCAACTGTGCTTACAATAACTATCCAGTCCTCACTTCAACTGTAGTGTTCTTCTCTGTGAAAAGAATATTGGAAGGCTTTATTATCAATTACTTTGACCTGAAACCTGAAGTGAGAATGTGTTGAGGACAGTGAATAGTTGGACATCTTCGCCACTCACCACAATTAACTGAATGGAGAGTTTCGCTTCTTTCAGGGCATTCCATTCCATATCACACTCCAGGCAACGAAAAGCTGTTTCATAGTTTTATTCCCCATTTTCATATATTCTCAGAGGGAAAGAGACAGAAGGCAGGAAGCTGCAGATTATAAGGAGTTATTAGTAATG
This sequence comes from Ginglymostoma cirratum, assembly GCA_024137785.1. Taxonomy (NCBI): domain Eukaryota; kingdom Metazoa; phylum Chordata; class Chondrichthyes; order Orectolobiformes; family Ginglymostomatidae; genus Ginglymostoma; species Ginglymostoma cirratum. Next base: position 28,604,437 of record JAHRHZ010000064.1, read on the forward strand.
ATGCTCTAGCAGACCACTTGGAAAATTTCAAAGCACAGGTGTTCCCCGATTTACGAACACCCAACTTATGAATGTTCATACTCATGAACGCAATCTCATACAAGGGTGTAATTTCAAAAACCAAACATGCAAACATTTCCTGACCTTGGTATGGCGCACTTATATTGTCCCAACTTGTGTACAAATTGTCTTGTGAATGGACTCTAGAATGGAACTTGTTCGCAACCTGGGGTCAACATAATTTTGTGAAAGGAAATTAATGTTTAACCAATTGTTTCAGTTTTTCGAGGAAGTAATGTGCTGTGATAAATGCAAGTCCAATGGATGTATTGCACTTAGATGTCCAGAAGGCACTTGATAAGGTATCACATCAGAGGGTATTGTGGGAAGTAAGAATGTCTACCTCTTAAAAGTATTCAAACACTGTCTTCCACTCTCTGTTGAGGAGGAGTTCCAAAGACATTGAGCATCTGAGAGATTCAGAGAGAACTTGCCAATTGGGTTTAAAATTGGCTTGATGGTATGAGACAGAGGGTTGTTTTTCAGACTAGAGGCCTGTGACCAGTGGTGTTTGGCAGGGATCAGTGCTAGGTCCACGGTTGTTTGTCATTAATAAGAATGGTTTGGATAAGAATTTAGAAGTATGATTAGTAAATTTGCAGATAACACTGAAATTGGTGGTACAGTCAATAGTGAGAAGGTTACCTAAGATTACAAAGCAATCTTGAACAATAGAGCCAATGGGCTGAGGAGTGGCAGATAAAATTTAATTTGGATAAATGCAAGGTATTGCATTTTGGTAAAACAAACAAGGGCAGGACTTATACAATTAATGGTAGGGCTTTGGGCAGTGTTCTCAAACAGAGACCTAGGGGTTCAGGTTCATTCTTCTTTCAAAGTTGCATCACAGGTAGACAGGGTGGTTAAGAAGGCATTTAGCACACTTGCTTTCATTATTCAGACCATTGAGTAAAAGGAGTTGGGATGTAATGTTGAGCTTGTACAAGGATGTTGGTGAGGCCACATTTGGAGTACTGTGTACAGTTCTGGTCACCCTGCTATAGGAAGGATATTATTAAAATTGGAGCGGGTTCAGAAAAGATTTAGCAGGGTGTTGCAGGGACTGGAAAGTTTGAATTGTAAAGCTGGGACTTCTTTCCCTGGAACATAGGATGTTGAGGGATGACCTTATAATGGTTTATAAGGTCATGAGGGGTTATAAGTAAGGTGAATAGTAAAAGGTATTTTTCTTAGGGTGGGGGAATTCAAAATTAGGGGACATATTTTTAAGGTGAGAAGAGAATGATTTAAAATGGACCTGAGGGGAAACAGTTTTATACAAATATGGAATGAACTGCCAGAGGAAGTTATAGATGCAGGTTATAACATTTAAAAGATGTTTGGACAGGTACATGAATGGGAAAGATTTAGAGGGATATTGGCCAAACACAGGCAAGTGGGACTGGTTTAGTTTGGGAAACTTGATCAGTATGGACGAATTGAACTGAAGGGTCTGTTTCAGTGCTGTATGAATGTATGACTCTATAAATTTCTTCTCCATATAATGAGCTGTGGATAAGCAAAGGAGGAAAGAGGTTATCAAGAGGGGAGCCAGGAATGTGGAATAATCAGATCAGCTATGACATTATTGAATGCTGGAGCAGTCCTGAGGACTGAGCGGCTAACTGTTGCTCTTAATTAGAGTACCTATATGTACACATGTTCATATGTACTTGGTCATATTAACAAGCTGAACCCTGCCAGCAGTCAAATGAGTCCAAGTTTACACATCTCCATGAATGTTACCAATGATGTTCTCTAGTCTGCAGGCACCCAAGACTATTCACTTGGAGCAAGATGATAAATGAATTGGCATCATCCATTCCTTAGCTGGACTAATGTAACATAAAACACAAGATGCACATTATTATTATTTATGCTGTGCTTAAAGCATCATTAAGATAATTTCTTCGTATTGAATAACATTTGACCTCGAGTGACTTTTCTTATCATCCTTAAATAGAATCCATCTTTTGACGGTCCAATTTAAAATGAATTGCAAAAAAATCTGATCTCGTTTATTGCATAATTTATTTGTGAGTTCTTCATGAAAATTTAAAGCCTCCCACATTATGAAAATCTACATTTGTTTGATTGCAACTCTATCTGCTGCATACCAGTAACATTCTTCAATGTCTCATCACAATGTTCATAATCAAATTGTCATTAGGGTTTAATTTTCCTTCAACGCACAATAAATTTGGATTTTTTATTAACATTTGTGCGTGTATAGAACTGGATTAGAATAAAACTGAGAAACCACTCCTTTTGCAAAATTTCTGTGTCTGATTTTATTCCTTCCACTGCCATTTTCTAACTTCTTGCTATTTCCGAGATAGGAGCTTTTCAAACGAATAGCATTACTTCCAGAATTAAGTTCCTCCTGTTGGTTATATATGTAATTACATTACATAGACTTAAACATTGCAATAACAATTTTTAAGAACTATTTTTCATCCATTTCTCTTGCCCATGGACAGATACCTGCAGAATTCATTTTCTTTGAAATGAAGCATTTAAAATAAATCACGAGTGGGCAAATAGAAGTTTTGCAACTTTTGTAAAAACTATAAATACAGAAAAAATTCAACTAGATAAAATTAAACATGTTACTTTTTTCAGAATAATAAAGGTATATGCTTTGGTTTGACCATTTTTTCTTACTGCTTAAGCTTGTCATTCTGATTCCTCATACACTGTACAGATGTATCACACACTATGTACAAAAGAAAATGAGACAAATAATCTGCCGTAAACCCATCCAATAGAATTACAAACAGATTAGGCAACATATCCATGATTTGGCAAATGTACCAGTACATCTGTGTTAGTGAAAGTGATGGAAACTATCCAGTCAGTGTAGAATGATTACTAGGCAGCTTCCTCCTGAAGAACTTACCCTAAACAAATTCCATTAAATTATAATAACCATTGATCTCGAGTCCATAGAGCGAAAAATGTGATGTTTTTAGTTAATTTCTATAAATGTTTTGAGTACTTTGTTCAGTTTTGCTCCAATCCTGTAAATTGTTGCCTAATGTTCTATATAATCACCTGAACTGCTAACTTGCTGGTTCCATGTACATCAATCCATATGGAATTGGCCCGAACGCTAACAGCAGTTGGGTAGGTCCAGCAAGACTATGCAGATGTTAATCAAATATTTCATCCATGAAAATGATGTCAGAGAGAACACATTAAACCAGAAACAGGAAAGACGACAAATTCCAGCTTACAGACATGTTTGGCAGTATTTATCAAGTATACACAAAGGGACCAAGGACACCATTGCATGGAATAAAAGTGCTTTTCCAAAATGCTCCTTATGGAATGCAAATACTGTACAGGTAAAATGCCGTGGACTTCTACGCAATGTATTGATGATATCAAACATCTGTCTCTATTCTTTTTTGATTTACACAACAGTCTGTTTCTTCCATCTGTTCATAGTCACCACTAATCTCGCTGGTATCCATACTACAGTCAGATTCATTGTCTGATTGGTCCATTCTTTCAAGCTTTGGTTCTTCATGGGACATCCTGATCCCATTTGGAGTCAGATGCATGTGCCTTCCACAGCCTAGCATTCCTTTTTCACCTAAAGAATGCTGCACAGCTTCTTTGGCCTGTCTGATGCAGTTCAACCACTGCTGTTTATTGAAGGCATCATTTGCCTGGAGTGAGTGGGACTGCCCTTCAGAAGGATTTACAAAGCTGACTCTGAAGAAATTTTTTGCTAAGAAAGAAACAAAAATGATGTTTTAGAAAACAAAATATTCAGTAAAAGCAAAAGTCTACCTTCTTACAGTTATCATTGCTTTTGCATTCAGACAAGTGTAATCTGGGTACAGACCAGTTTTAGTGGGGTGGGGAGTGGAGGTCTCCTGGTGAATATCATCAGATTTTCGGGTCCAGAAGGAAGGAAAGCCATTCTCCTGATGTTTGGCTCTAATTTTTAGAGGTTTATTTTAAAAATGTTATTCTCACTGGGGATGTGCTTTGTATTTTTTAAATGAGTTTTTATGGCATATCAACAAGTTTGACATGAGTATTAATTGACATTGTCAAAATGCATGTAAACAATGAGCATATTTTTCGGGTCTAACGTAAGGGTTGTACATGAGCAAGAAACCCCAGTCCTATGTTAACCTTTGCCACTTACAATTTATTAAAACTCTAATTAACTAAATGGTTTTGTACTTAACCTTCACTGTTGAATAAGTAACATTACAGTATAATTTTCTGATAAACTAATACATGATATATATTTTGTACTGTTTTTTGGTCAAATACATTCAGATCTCATTCTATTTCTTTATAAACCATTCTTTTTCCTCTCCTGATGAGCTGACTCACTACTAAAGCCAAATTTTACAATATAGTCACCCTCGTTATCTAAATGGCCAATTTTCTTACACCAGTTTTGACCACAAATAAAATTTTCAAACCTAAGTTGTTTCTAAATTACAGCCTATGTTTTGTCAATGGGATAAAATCAATTTATTTTCCTCACTCGATGTATGCTATGGAAACTAGCAACCTGTTGAGATTTTAACATTCAGGGACTGGGATGTTTCAAGATTTGCCACATTTGATCGCATCAGTAGCAAGGATGGGACTCTCGATGAGTTTTACTGGTTAACTAGGACAGTTCAAGGATCTGTGATCAGCGCTTCAAGGATGAGTTGGGATCAGTTACAGAAGGCGGCTGCAAGTAGTTAAAATGCTGCTGTAAGTCCTGAAGAGCTGGAGGCTCATTGAAATCCCAGGAAACATTTGGTTCAGATGAGAGTTTGGCTCAAGGAAGCCTACAAGCAACGTTAATACCTCAGTGTAATGGGAGACTAGAGTTAAGATAAATCTAGGGGATGTGCCAGCTTAGTGAAGTTAGTTGTCTATGAAAGAGTTGGAACATACCATAAGTGGTGCTAGAGTGTATGAAAATCCAGGTGAACTGCCATCCCAGGAAGGGAGTTTGAACCATTCGTGCAGTGCAGGTCTTTGAGGTAATCTAAAGTGGAAGTACTTCTGAGGAAGCTTGGTCATTGAAAGTGAAGACGTGACATCCTTTATGAGGGATTCAAAATTTAACGGGATTTTATGACCCATGTCTCGTGGAATGCTGCATAATGTGTGGAATCTGTCCTGACCTACTTGACCTATTTGATATGCTCTTTGGTGTATTTGACCACAATCTGTTAAATCATGTTTACATCATGTTAATCCTGGAACATACTGTTCTACTTTTCTAATCTTGTATAGTAAAGTTTATTTTGTTTGCTTAAAAATGCAAAATCTTTTGTCTTTATTCTCTAAGTATCTAGGATTACAAGTTTTGCTTATTGTTAAACACATAATTACTGATCCCCAACCAGATCGTAACATAAGTTCTGATTCACCTGGAATCAGAACATCATAGTAATCATTGTTCCCCTGAAACTGACAGCTACCTCTGGAATCTACACGTGTAAATAAATGTGGAAATACAAAATTTCCTATTAGGCAGTTCTACTCTGCTCCAGCTTAGAATCCCTCAGAATACAAATCAACTGGAAATCCATGAATTGCTGAGAACTTATGCTTATAGTCTTGCTGTCAAAGCCAAAAGTTGTGCTTTGCTGAATGAAGTGTAACTGGGGTTTAAATAGTGCATTAACTTCATAATTAGTGCTAGATAGTTTCTTTAGCCTATAAATAACAATTTTATAGTTATACAATGTCCATATTATTTTTTAAAGTTTGCTTTTTATAGCTTACCTTTCTACCTAATTCTAGATGCATGTCCCAGTCACTTATATCACCTCCCTATAAATTTAAAACTAAAAGCTAAGGGATTAACTACTTTTTAAACTTTCTGGTTTCTTATCTTGGAGAATACTTTGTTGCGATTGGCTGCTTATCCTGCTTCCTGACATCATTCTTGCTGAATGCCTTTAGCCAACCTCGACTTTGTGCCAGAAACAAACCGATGCTGGCAAAGACAATATGCACGCTATAGGTAATAGCTAGGTCTTCCATAGCAGCTGTCTTCGAGGTCTGCAGTGAGCCACTGACTTCAATCCTACTTGCAAAATTCAATCCCATGTTTCTTAATTTAACTAGCACTGTTTAGTAGAAGTGTTGATTGTGAAAGACTGCAATGTCTGTTCGATATATAAATTACTCATAGAAACGCATCAATAAGTACACAAGGACAGCAAAAGGTAATTAAAGCTTTGTACTTACTTCTCTCATTATTACTGAAGGCGCCTCTAATAGATCCCCCTAACCGAACCTCCCCATCCTGCAGGTCATCCAACACCAGATCCCCGACAGGGATGGGCTGCCTATACAGCTGGTAGCACAGCTGCTCACTGCATGTCACCGCTCTGGTAATTACAAGCACCTCTTGAAACAGGAAAACATGGAGCTTCTGCAAAATGAAGTAAAATCCATCCTGAATCTGCTTTTAAAGCTCCAATTGGTACTTATCTCAAAACCAGGATGCTAAAATATAATAGTGTTAATATATTTAGAAATAAACAAATTAAAAATGACCAAGAATCATTTACAAATACATGAAATATATGATTTTGTCATCACTTCAACCTGCTCTCTTATTCAAGGTTCTGATAACAAGTAACTATTATAGCTGCTTCAATATTATTTATCTGCTATGAACAGCCCATTTGTGTGTGGTGCACAAGCTTAAATACATAAATTTAATATAATAAATCATAATACTCTGCACAGATAATGATGTGTCCATTTTTCAAATGGAATTAATTTTGCCAGTGGGGAAACAGACCTTGCTAAAATCTTCATAAAGTCCTTTCTTTGGAATATATTGAATGGAAATCATGCTGTGCAATTTGTGCAACAGGACACAGTCCAATACTAAATTTTTATTTATCTTAATATGAGATGTACATCTTGCACTACTAAATATGAATACTTTTATTGACACTTCATCAAAAATCAGAGTTCTGACAATCTCTGGGAAAAAAAATTCAAAGAGCAATTGTCCTGTTAAATTTCACATTAACCTCAATCCCTAAAGGTCAGACTAGAGAGGACTGATTTGTGTGATGTGAGGAAGGAAGAAGCATCAAACAGTGTGGTCTGGTCTTAAGCTAGCACATTAAAGGGAGACAGCTTGAAAGGACAGACGGACTCCGAACCTTTCATCTCTTCCTTAACTGACACAACAGATTGCATCATCAATCTATGTCACTGAAGCCACCTTCCTCATACAACATTACCTTCAAAGCCCTAACTACATCTGTTCCGGAACTAAAGTTTTTCACATTTTTTCAGTTTTTTTTGAACATTATTATATATTTTATTGAAAACAGTAAGTGAAATAAATGAATGTAAAACTTTGGATTCTCTATTGTTATACAACATTGTTAATCCAATTCTACATTGATAATGTTGCCTAAATTCCAAGTAGTGAAACCATTTGCTTCCTTCTTCAGAACGTTTTATTTTCTATGAAAACTAATTCCTCTTGTTGCAACTTTTTGCATGATAATTTTGTTCATCAGAGATTAAGATCACTAATGAATAATAAGATTTTAAGTTAACTAGCAATCAGAGGACTATTTCAAGGAGAGCCAGAATAGGAATTATTGTAATAAGAAACCATAGATCACTTACTGCTCCTCTGTTGTTCTTCAAGTCTCCATGACAGCACAGCACTTTAGAATTTTCGATCAGAGGGCCCTTTTGATTCTCCTCAAGAAAGACTAGTCTTTCCTTATAATACTGACATTCTGATTCCCCTGTTTTCTTGTTGATTTCAGCTACGATCCCTTGAACAATGTTAATCTGGAGTTTAAAAGAAAAGTAAAGTAAAAATGGGAAATGGCTCTCACAAACTCATCTCTACAGATTCCATCATTAAATGAATGAAGAAATTAAGGAAGCAGTGATATTCCACTGCAGCACAAGAGAAAGTTCTAGTAAGCCAAAAGAGTTGATGAATAAATGTAATGCCAGTTGAAGTTGAAATCTGAATCTTGACATGTTACGGACTGGGAATTCTGGTAATCCCATCACGTTAATATTGGTCTCCTTTCCTCAAAGATGTTGCATGAATTTTTGCATTTATCTGGGCTTAACTTCATTTGTGATGATAAGTTAAAACTACCAAAAGCTCTACATTTTTCCTTCTGCCTCCCCAACATTCAGCTGCAAATTTTCTTCTCCACGAAATAGAAAAACTGCATATAAAAAGTTTAAATGAGTGCTAGTATATGGAGTGAATATGCAGGCAGTAAACACACATATTTTAAGCTTTCTGTATTATGGGAATGGTTGCATGTGTCACCATGTCTCTAAATCTTAACGCTGTAATTTGATTTTTCCTGAAGGTCAGGTTACCACACAGAGACAACAGCTGCAATAGACCAATCACTGCACTTGTTCAACTAGCAACTCAATGAAAGACATGCCTAAAGCTTTGCTGTACATTTCTGCTACTCCACACTTCCCCCTTGAATCTAGGCATTAGGGTCCTTAGCCTTATACTAAGAGTGGCATTACTATTCAAATTTGAGAGTAAATGCAGTTTTGTATATGCAATGTTTGAATCACAGACATGCTTAAAAACACAAAAAGTGAAGCTGTTGGAAACAATATTTCTTTCAAAGTTTAATTAAAGATAAAGGTGTTTCGCATTTCTGTTTTGAAAAGTCATTAAAACTACTTGCAAAGCTTAAAGTCAAGCATAACTTTGGCATGAATGAACACTAAAAATGTCACAATAGGTGTTAAAAGGTAGTAACACCATAATCTGTAATTCAATTTAGATTTAGAGCCACAGGGATACACAGCACAGAAACAGATTCTTTGGTCCATGCCGACCAGATATCCTAAATAAATCTAGTCTTATTTGCCAGCATTTGGCCCATATCCCTCAAAACCGTTCCTATTCATATACTCATCCAGATGCCTTTTAAATGTTGTAATTGTACCAGCCTCCTCCACTTCCTCTGGCACATCATTCAATACACGTACCACTCTCTGTGTGAAAAAGTTGCCCCTTAGGTCCCTTTTAAATCTTTCCCCTCCTGCCTTAAACCTCTGCTCTCTAGTTTTGGGCTCCCCCACCCCAGGGAAAAGACCTTGCCCATTTACCCTATCCATGCCCCTCATTATTTTATAAACTTCTATAAGGTCATCCCTCAGCCTCTGACGCTCCAGGGAAAATAGCTCCAGCCTAATCAGCCTCTCCCTAAAGCTCAAACCCTCCAACCCAGGCAACATCCGTGTAAATCTTTTCTAAACTCTTTCAAGTTTCACAACATCCTTCCTATAGCAGGGAGACCAGAATTGCCCACAGTATTCAAAAAAATGGCCTAACCAATTGTCCTGTACAGCCACATGACCTCCCAATTCCTATACTCAATGCACTGACCAATAAAGGCAAGCATATCGAATGCCTTCTTCACTATCCTGTCTTCCGGCAACTCCACTTTCAAGGAGCTATGAATCTGCACTCCAAGGTCTCTTTTTTCAGCAACACTTCCCAAGACCTTTCCATGAAGTGTGTAATTCCTGTCCTGATTTGCCTTTCCAGAATGCAGCACCTCTCATTTAACTAAACTCCATCTGTCACTCCTCAGCCCATTGGCCCATCTGATCAAGATCCCGAGGTAACCTTCTTCACTGTACACTACACCTCCAATTTTGGTATCATCTGCAAACTTACCAACCATACCTCCGATGTTCACATCCAAATAATTTATATAAATGAAGAAAAGCAGTGGACCCAACACTGATCCTTGTGGTGCACCGTTGGCCACAGGCCTCCGGTCTGAAAAACAACCCTCCGCCACCACCCTCTGTCTTCTACCTTTGAGCCAGTTCTGTATGCAAATAGCTCTCCCTCTATTCCGTGTGATCTAACTTTGCTAACCAGTCTACGAAGAATCTTGCTGAACACCTTACTGAAGTCCACATAGATGACGTCCACTTCTCTGCCCTCACCTATCCTCCTTCTTCTTCAATTAAACTGAAACAAGTTCCTGTGACATGATTTCCCACGCACAAAAGTATGTTGACTGTCCCTGATCAGTCCTTGCCTTTCCATATACATGTAAATGCTGTCCCTCAGGATTCCCTCCAACAACTTGCCCAACAACGATGTCAATCTCACCAGTCTATAGTTCCCTGGCTTTAATCAAACAGCAATGGAAAGGAGAGAAGGAAGGGGACGCATCATTATTTACACATCATTTTTCACCTAATATCTACATTAGGAAACAAAGGCAATTCATTTATTTATTTTTATATGTTTGCTTGCCCACCAGTTCTCCACCACAAGGAAGAATCAATTTAACATAAGAGATGGAGGCATCTAATCTATGATGCAGCAAAGGAATTCTAGGCCATGATGTCAAATGTAAAACCCAAAGGGCCTACTGCTGGGGGTCGGAGATTTGCAAATATTTTCTGTTTGATATCTCAGATTCAACATCCCCAGCAATGTTAATGACCCAAAAAAACGTAGTTGCAGATGGGAAAATCAATGCCTACAGCAAGGTTACTTCTGCAATTTCCACGGTAATTATCAGAACATGAAAATAAATGCTCCACCTCCACATGCATCTGGAGATACCATCCACTATCAGGTTTTGTGTTCTGCACAGAATCCCACTGAAAACCTGATAAGGGAGTACAGGTAAGATCAATGCTCATAATTTTTAGAACCGGAGTGTAACTGATTCAGCTGCAAGGAACATTGTACAGTAAAGCATTTATTTATAGCTGAACCATGCAAAAGGATGGCACAATGGTAACATTTATTGCCTATTGCTACTTACTGCTTCTTCCAAGTGCTGCTTATCTGGGTGGTCATTCGGAGTATGCCTGAGAATTTCTTTTAAGAGTAGAGGGTACTTCACTAGTCGACTACGTGGAATATCCAGAAAATTCCAGAGGTCCAGCTTGCGACTAAAAGGTGATTCTAAACAGCGTTGTAGAAAGTCATGGACTCGATGATCTTGTTTCTTGTGATCTAGAAGGGCCTTAGCTGCCACTTGGTTGCTGCAGTAGCTATCGTATGAGTTTAAGCAAGGGAGCTAAGGAGAGAAAAGAGATACATGTAAAACACAAGACAGATAGGTGCGCTTCAGAATCACTGCTCGACCACGCTGGAGTTTCACTGATTCAGTAACATATGAAAAACTACAAATACTGGAGCTCTTAGTAAAAGCAAATAATAAATGTTGGAAATACACAGTAGTTCAAAATTATGTAAAAAAAGACTTGGGTTCTAACAATTCCTGTGAGCACCTTTGCTTTATCTTTAAGAAACTAACTGACTTGTAGAGGATTCGCATAATTTTCTAGTTTTAATCACTTAATTTGCAAATCTGTTCTGAGTTTGAATTCAGCAAAACACTTGAAAAAGACTTGCAATTATGTACTGCTTTTCACAACAACTAGACATAAAGACCATTATATATGAGCCATTCAGCCCATTGGGTCAGTTCTGCGATTTGACGAGATAGTGGCCGATTTGATCATTTTCAACTCTTCTTTCCTGCCTTTTTTCCCGTAACCCTTGATGCCTGTGGTAACATCCCAAAGCACCTTTGCAGTGCAGCCACTGTCATAATGTAGGATGATGTGCAAAGTTGCACAAAAGTTTTTCGTTATTTTCCATCGATAAAGTCTGTTTTAATCACAATTGAACGTGTTTCAGTGCATAGTTCCAATGACTGCCCAGTTCAATGCTCATCAAAAAACCCATCAGAGCACTTTGTGGATCTAGAAAAAGAACTGTATTGAATCAGCATCTGAACTAGCAGGCTGTAATATAGACCCGTCTGCTCAGAGATGTAATGCAAGAAAGTTGACAGCTAATTTGCACTCAGCGAGACCCCACAAACAGCAATTCGATAACGTTAAGATAATCTACTTTTAGTGAAGTTGATTGATGGGTAAACATTGTCCAGGACACCACAGGGAGGCTTCAGAATAGTACCATGAAATACTTTACATTTACTGAAGCAACAGGTGGCGCTTTGGTTTAGCATCTCTTTCAAAAATGCAACACCTCTGACAATGCGAACTTCCTCAATACTCCACTGGAGTGTTAGCTTTGATCTTTGCATTCAAGTCCAAGTGTGGGACCTCTTGATTCAGAGAAAACTTTGTTAACAACCAAGAAATGGCCGACATGGGGTGAAATTAGAGACAAGGCAGGCTGAATTGCTTGAAAAGCTACCATGATAATTTTGTCATTTCAACAGTACCAGAATCAGTCCCATTATTGATCTTAAAATTATTAAAAATTTAGAGCTGGATATCAGTTCAGTTTGGTCACCACAAAATAATCCACCAATCATGTGTTCAAGTCGTCTATAGTTGTGTTTCAGAGATTGTAAGTTGACAAAAACTTCATTATGCACAATTTAAAATAGATTTTTAAAATTACCGTTATATCTTTATTTATACCTGAGGCCTTTCGCATGTGAGGCTGGATCCTAAATTAGTTCTACTAGGGTTCACACACTTTTTTAAAAAGTATGCATCCATTCAATTTTAAAGACAAGACTGCACCGGTTGTGCAATTCATACAAGACATAGGAAAACATATCAAAATGCATGTATCAGTATAAAACTATCAATAGATACAAAACTACACTGCACACAGCTTCTACAAGAATGCTGCACTGCAGAATTAATGAGCTACTCTTGACTACAAAGCAAGAGTAACAATGCTGGAATTACTTTTATTGACCACTACCATCTAGAAGAAAAAGAGTAGATGATACACAAAAACACAACCATCTGCAATACCCCCCTCCAAGCCACTCACCATCCTGACTTGGAACTATATTGCCATATAACTACATCTTTCAGTTTTGCTGGGTCACAATCCTGGAAATTCCCTCCTTAATAGAATTGTGGGTCTACTACACCAAATGTGGCAGCTCACCACTACCTTCTCAAGGACAACTAGGAATGGACAGTAAATGCTCATCCAGTCAGTGACACCTACATCCCATGCACATATAAGAAGAAATTAATATAACTATGAAATATGTTCTACAATGTAAATAAGACAGGTTCTCTTGCCTGCATTTAGAATGACCAGGTCTCTCAGTGGGACTGCTGAGCATTCAAAGACACCTGCCCTCTCATTGAGCCCCCAGGTGTGGGCTTGGGACCTCAATTTAGTTCTTAAGACAAAGGAGAATTGAGCCAACTGACTAGGGTTACCAAATGTGCTTTAATTTGTTCCTGGAGGTTTCACCATATCCCCATGCTCAAGCCATTAGTCAGCTACACATCCAGCAGTGTGACACGCTGCCTTCCTATGCCAAACGGGAAACAAAAAGGTTCATTATCCAATTAGATGATGCTTCACTGTCAGGCAAACAGTCTTTATTCCCCATTTCAATATTTTTATACCTCTTTCATGTAAAATCATAGAATCCATGCAGCGCAGAAAGAAGCTATTCAGCCCATCAAGTCTGCACCGACTCTCCAAAGAGCATCCCACTCACACTCAGCCCCCACCCTGTCTCCAAAAGCTTGTATTTACCATGGCTAATCTACTTAGCCCACACATTTCTGAACACTACAAGAAATTTAACCAATGGGAAATCCACCTAACCTGTATACCTTTGGACTGAGAGGGGAAACTGAAGCATCCAGAGGAAATCCACGCAGACGCAGGGAAAATGTGCAAACTTCACACAGACACTCACCCAAGGGTGGAATCTAACCTGCATCCCCAGTGCTGTGAGGCAGCAGTAATAACTACTGATCTACCTGCCACCCTTGTGATTTCTATGATCCTTACGATTCTCCCCCCTCAGAGTTGCACACAGCAGTGGCCTTGAAATTTATCTTCAATTCCTACAGACTCCAGACCAGTTCCGGAGAGTTGGCAATCCTACCAATGACACTGTTGCTTTTTTAAAAAAACGCTTCCAGATTTGTTGAATATTTCCAGCATTTTCTAAGCTTATTTTAAGAGTTCCACCACCTTGAGTACTTTGCTCTTGAATTGCATCCTCAAGCTTGTTTTCAGTCAATATTAGTTGGTTTTATTTAGTCTATTTAGTTTACCGTCAATTTTAAGATTTGGGTTTCATTTCCTTTAAAAGTGGTGCTAATTATTAGCATGGTGTCAAGTCTTTTGGTTTCCTCATTCATAATGGCCCATCACTATGGTTTCTCAGAATCAGCAACTTATTTAAAGATCAGCCGAACAGATCCACTCTTTCAAGTAAATTAATTCACATTAAAATCAACGAAAACAAGATGCACCTGTAAAATAAGCAAGTCATCACGAAAAGGACTTATGACCTCCAAGTTCTCTACTCTTCCACATTTTGGTTTAGTCATGCTGTACAGTACATATGCGTGAACCCAAGTGCTGTTTATTTTACAGGTCTTTAGCAGCAAGTGATGACTGACCAAGACAACTGATTGTAAACATACAAACAGAAGTGCTGTAGCAGTAGAATATCTGAATGCACAGACACAGGAAATAGTACCAGTTTCTCCATGGGAGTGTAATCTTAAAGATCATTTACATTTCTGTAGATGGCAGAAGACTGGATTGTACCAAGAGCCCAAGAACCACCTCTGTCTTTTACTGTATTTGTATGCCACAAATCCTCACTGGGTGACTAGCAAGAACATCTGCCATCTTATTGCACCTCCAACCTCAGTTTTAAGCATCTATGAAAAGTGAAATCCTGGGTACCATTTGAAGAAATGTTTAAACTCATTATATACCAATGTGTTTATTGTTGGTTGGATCATGATTCTATTCATCATACATAGTATGAAAAGATATTTTCCTATTTATCTGTTGCAATATACTATTCTATTTCACGGTGTTGAAAAACATTGCCTGAATTTACCCTTTTCTGGCCCCTTCAACCCTTACAACTTAAATTTACACTACTCTTGATTTTCTAAAATATTTTCTCAACTGTTGGTAGAAGGAAACTAGAAGTTGAAGTTTTTCATCTTGCATTCAATTAGGAGTCGGGTGCAAGAAATAAACTCCATTTTATACAGAATAAGAAGGGGGTGCTAATTGGATGGGCTATAATTAGCATGGAAATAGAGCAAGAACAGTTAACTGTCAATCTTAATTCTCAGACCAGACAAGTAGATTTCGATTGGTCAGGGCATTGGCTATCTCCATGACCTCTTTTGCCGAAGATGATGCAAACTATGTATTAAGGAATTTGTACAGCCAAACTCTGCTGCATTCCCATGGACCTGGTGCCAGTCAAGCAGGTTGCTTTGTCCTGAATGCTGTTGAGTTTCTTGAACCTGTGCCCATTCAAGTGTTTTGTTTTGTTAGTCATCAAACAATTCTTACAACGTCTGTCCTTCTGGTTCCTCTCTATACAACTTCCAGCTCAAGTATTCCCTTTGTTTCTTCACCGGTACAACTACATAATTTGATCAGAAAAAAATTTGATCAGAACCATTTCTGATCATTGTTCTATTGTTTTGCCTGTATAGTTCCACTTTCAACTGAGTTTATCAATGACTGCTGCACATGGGTTAGACATGATGAATCCAAAGTCTAATAGTAATATGGGTCACCTCTAACTTCATTCATGCTTATTTCTGCAGTACTCCACTCTATTTATAATGCAATGTGAATCAGTCAATCTGGCAACTCTGAAATGGTTTTGTAAAATGACAACATCTCCAACATACCTGCAGAACAAGGGGAGGAGGCAGAAATAAACTATTGCTACTTACTGGGCAGTATAGTCTAGTGGGAAAGTCTAACCTTTATAGCCAAACTTCTCTGAATTAAAATCAGGAAACAATTCTACACACGAAGGGACTGGGTGAAATTTGGAACTCTCGCTGGATGTGGGCATTGCTGGCTAGCTATTATTGTTAATCCCTAATAACTATTGAAGTGGTGGTGGTGGTGAGCTGACTTCTTAAACCACTATACTCTTATTGGGAGGAGGCGTGTGTAGATATACCCACAGTTGTTAGGCAGGGACTAACTCAGTGACAATAAGGATATGGCTACTCAGGATGGCATGTGATTAGGAGGGGTGTTCTTCTCATGTACCTGCTGCCCTCATCCTTCTAGGTTATGGAAGCCATGGGTTTTGGAAGGTATCATCTAGGGATCCTTCATAAGTTGTGCATTTGGTTGATGATTAACCACAGTTGGCAGCAGTGTGTACCATCATTTTAAAACTTAAATTGGTAGTTGTCTAACAGTCAAAAGGAATTAAGGGATGTGTGACAAACATGACATGCTATTTAATAAGATAACAGCCCATGCTGTTGCAGAGAGGACCGGCTAACTATTAGAGGACAGAGAGAGATCGGATAAAAACAAACAAAAAAAAAACAAAGAAAATTACAGCACAGGAACAGGCCCTTCGGCCCTCCAAGCCTGCGTTGATCCAGATCCTTTATCTAAACCTGTCGCCTATTTTCCAAGGATCTGTATCCCTCTGCTCCCTGCCCATTCATATATCTGTCTAGATACATCTTAAATGATGCTATCGTGCCCGCGTCTCCCACCTCCCCTGGCAACGCGTTCCAGGCACCCACCACCATCTGCGTAAAGAGCTTTCCATGCAAATCTCCCTTAAACCTTTCCCCTCTCACCTTGAAATCGTGATCCCTGGTAATTGAGTCCCCCACTCTGGGGAAAAAGCTTCTTGCTATCCACCCTGTCTATACCTCTCATGATTTTGTAGACCTCAATCAGGTCCCCCCGCAACCTCTGTCTTTCTAATGTAAATAATCCTAATCTACTCAACCTCTCTTCATAGCTAGCGCCCTCGATACGAGGTGAACCTCCTCTGCACCTTCTTCAAAGCATCCACATCCTTTTGGTAATGTGGCGACCAGAACTGCATGCAGTATTCCAAATGTGGTCGAACCAAAGTCCTATACAACTGCAACATGACCTGCCAACTCTTGTACTCAATACCCCGTCCGATGAATGAAAGCATGCTGTATGCCTTCTTGACCACTCTATTGACCTGCGTTGCCATCTTCAGGGTACAATGGACCAGATCCCAGATAAAGGAAGTCATTTTCAGGATGGTAACCAGTGACTAGTGGAGTGCGACAGGGATCACTGATGGAGCCACAATTAGTAATTTAATAACATCTATGACTTAGATGAGATGATTGTAATAGAGCCATAACTGCGGATGACAAAAATTAGTGGGAAAGCAAGTGCTAAGGATGACAGAGTCTGCAGTGGGATACAGACAGGTTAAGCAATAACAGGGAAGGCAAATGGAATGTTATCCTTTATTTCAAAGGAAATAGGAGGACCTTGTTAAAACTGTAAAAGGCACGATCAGAGTATAGCTGGAATACTGTGGACAGTTTTAGTCCACTTACCTAAGGAAAGAACTACTCCAATTGGTGGCAGTCCAGGGAAGATTCACCAGGTTGATTCTGGGTAGGGAGGGACAGTCTTGTGAAGAGCACTTGAGTAGTTTGGGCCTGTACTCATTCAAGTTTAGAAGAATGAGAGGTGACCACATTGAAACATTAAAGACACTTAGGTCAGTTGACACAGTAAACGCAAAAAAGTTGTTTCCCTTTATCAAAAAGTTCATGGTATTAGGGTGTCATCCCAGAATAATGAATTGCCTATTTAAGACAGAGATGAGGAGGATTTCTGTCTCTCATTGGGTTGCGAATCTGTGGAAACCATTATTGCAGGGAGCTGTTGAGGTTGGGTTGTCAAGTATATTCAAGGCAGACATAGATTTTTGATCATTAAGGAAATCAAGGGTTTTAGGAAAAGGACAGGGATGAAGAGTTGAGGGTTATCAAATCAGCCATGATCTCATTGACTGGTAAAACAGACTTAATGGGCTGAATGGCCTACTTCTGCTCATACATGTTACAGTCTTAAAGACAAGTATATGGAATTATAAATGATCTTGATGAATGGCAGAACAAACTCAGGGGACTAAATAGTCCAATCCTATTCCCATATTCGTAACTACGCATCAGCATTGCTGTGTGTGACTAAGATGTTAATTTACCACTGAAATGAGCTCCCTTTCGTTGTTTTATTAGTTGAGAAATTTCTCTAGTGTTATCTATTGAAAGCCTACATTCATTGGTTAATGTGTGTTTTGCGAAGCCATCTTTTCCAAAAGCTACAAGTTTGATCTTATTGACAAACTTATCAATGCAGCTCTTGCCACGTGTGCACCGTGCAAGATTGACATTGAGATAGAATGTATTAAAACCATCCTGCGTGATAATATCTACCCTGATCAAATCATCACTAGCTGGATATTGCAAAAATTCATGAAAGGGCCTATGTCCACCACTTTTGGCCTTGAGCAGCGCCACGTCTATATCACCGATTCCCCTGGAAGGGTAATACTTCTCAGAAGAGAAAATGAACAACAGGTGGAGCTAACGGTTTCAGATTACTACTTTGGACTAAACCTACAGTGGTTTTCTCTATTGACAGGATGCTGCCATCAAACTAGAAGACATTTTGCCTTCCACACAGATCAATAATGAGATATGTGATTCAGTGCTAATGTGATATCAGATATGTAGGTTATACGTCCAAACAACTGGTAGACAGTATCAGATTATATGTCCTATTGACCATTCATTGAACCTGCTCGTGCCTGCAAGCTTCAGATCAACATGTCCATCGTTACATACATCTCTGTTAACGGACATCATTTACTAAATAATTCAGACTGTGCTAATAATTACACTGAACACTAATTCAAGATCATCCGTCACATTTGCAGTGTGATCCATTTGTCCATTCTAGAATCTACATATATTAAGACACAGGATCCTATTGTATGCATGACTCGTCACTGAAACAATAAAAGATGCCGGTGACTGCCAATCTCTGCTGCATTCCCATGAAAACACGCCGACCAGATTCAACCTGCCTGGTCTGAGAACAAAGAGTGACAGTTAACTGTTCTTGCTGAATTTCCAGACTGATGATGGCTCAATCAATCATCATCCTCTTCATGTGCTGTATAAGTTGATGCCCCATCTTTCAAGTCTGATTCTTATGTTTTACATCTGATGAGTGCAAGAGGAAAATATTCGAGACAATTACAGGATAAGGGGACACTCCTTTAAAACTCAAATGCGAAGGAATTTCTTCTCTCAGAAGGTACTGAATGTCTGGGATTCTCTACCACAATGTGTTCTGGAGCTTAGATCACTGAAAATGCTTAAAGAGGAGGTAGATAAGATTTTTGAAATATTGAAGAGTTGAGGGTTATGCTGAGCTGGCATGAAAGACGAGTTGAGGCTGGGGCAGATCAGCACGATCTTACGGAATGGCACAGCAGACCTGAGGGGCCGAATAGCCTATTCCTGCTCCTATTTCTTATCTCCTTTTATCTTTTAGTAATGTTTAAGTTCTATACCATTATTAGTCTTCAAACACCAGAGAACTTGAGTAAAGAAAAGCTTTTACGTAAAATGCAGCAGTTGAGCATTAAGAGACATGTAGTAGTGGTTAACTGAATCTTTCTGGTCAAGTTCAGGGAAAAGTGATAAAATACTAACATTTGCAAAGCATCAATTAAATCAATCCACTTCATGCATATTTAAGTGGGATGTATTTGTATTCTTTCATGTTAATTTAACCCTTTTAGCTTGATGTCAATGGGACGTTTGTGTTGTTGAAATTGGAATGTAGCTCAGCCAACACAGCCAAATTCAAAGCAGCGGGATTTGTTACTGATAGCAGTTGGGATGAGCCTTTATTTACAAAACAGCATCTGGATAGTATCTGCACTTAACAAATCTGTCAAATGTATATGCTGGCAACTGATCGCACAGATATGGGAACGAGTGAAATGTAAAGGCAGATAAAAAGAATAAAAAGACTGAACCACTTCCTTACCCAGCCTACAAGGATGTGGCCAACATGCTCCGTTGTTCCATCTGGTTTCCTGGCTTCTCGGAGTCGACTCAGAAGATCTGACCAAAAATAAATAGGAAATGTCAAGGTCATAGCAAAGATGCTTTCTCCAAGAGGAAGAACTTAAACGTTAAAGAAACATGACAATGTTCCACATGAACCACTAAGCTCTTTCTACATTTGTGTTCGTTTAATCTAAAAAGGAAACCATACCTTCATGCAAAGGAATAAGGGAATCTAGTGTTCCAAATATCTGATTCAGCTCTTTCTCAGTCATGATGGAGAGTTTGAGCATCGGATCATGATAAGCCTATGGAGAAAAACCAGCATTGTATGTTACATTTTGACTGTTTACCTAATGAATTTTGCAGACAGCATGTTTCAACATATACCCAACTTGTTTCTTTATTGCAATGTTTCTGACTCACACTTGAGATCTAACATCTTTTTGACAGTTGTAATTTTGTTAGCAATATTTATCAGATTAATTTTAACAATAGGATTTATTTTAATGGGTAAAACGGCTTAAAACAGAAATGAATTCAAAAATCCCACGATTAATTCAAGGAGATTTAAGAGCTGCTTGCACCTGAGGCCAGTATTCTCAACAGCACAGTTACAGGCGAATGCTTACACTGCAAGAACAAACTCACATTTTTCAAAACAAAATGCGTTGGGTTATTCTATTTGACTAAAATGACCTTGGTAATAATCTGAAATATGAACATGTGGTAGGAACCTAATTAAAAGATAAATTAAAATACTAATGAAAGGCACATCTAAAACCAATAATTTTTGAAATATGATTGATTATTATTATAGAATAAAACATGTGGAAAATATTTGACAACTGAAATAAAGCTTGCATTACCTTTTTTGCCAGTTTCAAGTCTTCAATTAAAAGCTGTTCTCCCTGGGAAAGTTCAAATATTGTCTGCAAAATGAGGATTTATTAACTGGATTATTTGATTGAAGAACTGGTTGAAATTACATTTGTGACATACATAACGTGATTACGGTGATATTAGATTGATAACTTGGAATTGGCTCAACCAATCTGTAAGAAAGTAAAATGATTAGTCCCAATGGGTTGTGTGTTTAGTTTCCTTTTATATTATTGCAATCACTTGCCAATAGTTCCATGAAGGGCAATAACTAACAGTTTGTTACAGATTATTCCTTTCTTTTGTACATCTAGTGATATTATTACAGGAACAAGTATCGAGAAAGTGGATGGATTAAATGCTATGCACACTGGAAAGTGAAGTGTTAAATTATACAGAATATTTGACATAGCTAAATATGATCTCCCTTTGACAAAATTATTGGAGTTCTTTGAATAAATAATGTGTGTTCTGGAAAAGGGAAAACAGTGTACATATTGTACTCAGATTTCCAGAAGGCATTTAATAAGGTGCGGAAAATAAAAGCTCATGGTGTAATGGTAGGGCATGGATAGAAGGTCGGCTAGCTAATACAAAGCAGAGAGGAGGCACAAATAGGTCTTTTTCAGGCTGGCAGGATGTTAAAAGTGGTGTGTCACAGGGGTCGGTGCTGGGGAGTCAACTCTTTACAATTTATATCAACGATTTGGATGAAGAGACTGAGGCATGGGAGTTGATGAGACAAAGACAGTTAGGAAAGTGGGTTGTGAAGTGGACGTAAGGAGCCACAAAGGGATATGGATAGGTAAAGTGAGTGGGCAAAGATCTGGCAAATGGAGTATAATGTGGGAAAGTGTGAGATTGTGCATTATGGCAGAAAGATTAGAAAAGCATATTATCTAGATGCTCAGAGGTTGCAGAGCTCTGAGATGCAGAGAGACCTAGGTATCCTTGTGGCTGAATTGCAGGTTAGTACGCAGGTACAGCAAGTAACCAGGAAAGCTAATAGACTGTTGTGTTTATTGCGAGGGGAATTCAATGCAACAGTAGCGAGGTTATGCTTTAATTAGACATGGCACTGGAGAGACTGCATCTGGAGTATTGTGTACAGTACTGGTATGAAAGGATGTTAATGGATTGGAAGCAGCTCAGAGATGATTTACTAGACTAATACCTGGAATGAGTGGATTGCCTTAACAGGAAAGGCTAGACAGACTCGGCCCGTATCTCCTAGAGTTTAAAAGGGTTAGTCGTGACTTAATTGAAACAAAGAAGATCCTGAGCGGTTTTGACCAGGTGGATGTGAAAAGGATGTTTCCTCATGTGAGGAAATTAGAATGAGGGGTCGCTGATTCAAAATAAGAGATCACCCATTTAAAATATGGATGAGGAGACATTTTTTCCTCTCAGGGGGCTGAGTGTCTTTGGAATCCCCTTCCTCAAAAGGCAGTAGACACACAGTCTTTAAATATTTTAAAGGTAGATTTGTAGATCACATTCTTGATCACCAAGGGGACGAACGATTATTGGGTGTATGGAGGAATATAACACTGAGGATATACTCGGGTTAGCCATGATCTTACTGAAAGGCAGAACAGGCTCAAAAGAACAAAGTGGCCTACTCTTGTTGCTGTAGACAGATAGTAAGAACTGCTGATGCTGAGTCAGAGATAACACAGTATGGAGCTGAAGAAACACAGCAGGCCAGGCAGCATCAAAGGAGCAGGAAAGCTGACATTTCGGGTCGGGATCTGAAACGTCAGCTTTCCTGCTCCTCTGATGCTGCCTCGCCTGCTGTGTTCTTCCAGCTCCACACTGCGTTACTCTCGTTCCTATGTTGAGTTTCTCACGCACAAGAGAATATGACAACAATATTATAAGTTGGAGTGTTCCTTTTACTCAATGGTTGGCAGGTTGCTATAAAGACAGCTATATTCCAACTATGCACAAATGGTTATTTAAATTATACATAATAGTTCCTGAAACAGTCATAAGACTGTTATTAGGGAATTGCTGCTGCTCATGATAACAAAACACTTGAATCTTGCAATTTTCAAACCAATTACATTCATCAGATTTTGAAATAGAATTTACAGTTATTTTAAATGTCAACTTTATCACCAAATAAAGTATCACATTTACAACTGAGCAGTTAAGCAAAACAAATGTCAGATTTCTTAACTGTCAGGAAAACAAGTTAAGATTATCTTTTCAGTTTATCTCTGCAACAAGAAAAAGCTGCAGTTCAAGTTGCATACACACTCATTCTTAACCTACAAAGACAAACTTGTGAATGGTTGGAGTAAGAAAACCACATTTCCAAGCCAGGTTTAGTCACAACTAGAAAAGAAATCTGTCATTGATTAAAACTGGTCCATTATTTTATTTGTGAAAGAATATAGGGGGTTTGCACTTTTACCTCTTGTCTTTTGATTTCCTTAGCTGTGAGCATTTGATTGACACGAATGTCGAATGTTTCACTCCAGAGTTTACTATCTCGACGCTTTGCAATAGCGGGGGGCCCATGTCTAGAAGAGGGTCTTGGGGTGAAAATTTCAGGTCGGCTATCACTTCGAAAGCTGATGGAACGCTGAAACAAAGAGGGAGAAAAGAATTGGCTACAGACTGGTACCACTAAAACACTGAAATATTAACAACTAAAGTGGGATGAGTGTAATTGAATGATTTGATGGAAATGTCACTGTAATGGAAAACTATTTTACAAAATGCAACCCTCCAGAAGATTTGCAATTTGACAGTTTCAATTTAAAGTGTATTTTTATTCAGAAAATTGGCAAGCATATGAAACAGACTTACTTTACAATGTATTGCAATAATGACTGGTCCTGCAGTACGAATGGTGATTCTGGCAGTCGATTAGAAATGTTAAGACAGATTTTGTTTAGCCCTAGTTGTTTAATATGTAAAAATGTGGTAAGACTGCTTTTCAACACAATACAAAGCAAATGCTGATACTCAAGTAATGTAGAACCTTGGCTGCATATATAAATTAAAGCCTTTGGCCATGGTTTCTTGCATTCATGTTAAACCTTGACTTTGTAAGATGCTATGTATATTTGACACCACAAATACTTAAGTTGCATTTATACTGAAACTGCAACTCAACTTTTCTTTCATCTTATTTCTAAGAAGTGACAATATAAATTCAGAGTTAGAAGCTGACTCCCTTTGGGCCAACGAATGCAAGAAGCCTCCCTGCACTCTAAAAATTGGTGAGAGGCTGTGCTGTAAATGCAGTCTCAGGCACTATGAGGAGACTGTGAATGAATGGTGCTGAATGAACAATGTTAAATCAAAACTTAGCAGGACATTTTGCATATCTTAAAAAGTCTTCATAAAGCGCAAAATAACGTTACATAACAGTGACTCAATGATGTGCTTCAATGAGATTAAATTTAAGTGTTTGAGAACAAACAAAATAAATTCCAATAATTTCTTGTGAATAAATTGTACATTCATCAACAGATTACAGAGGGTCAAAATACTTTATTTTCATCTCCTATTATGATTTTCTAAATAATTACATTCAGATTTTAAAATAAATTTTGTTAACATCTACTAACTGAACACCTTTAACCTTCCATTCCATTCCCTGCAAAATGCCATATGGAACAAGGTTCCAGTTAGCTTTACTTCCGTGCTTCTCTCATTGACCTTAATGATCAACCCACTAAAGAGCAGCACTAGAGATAACAAGATGTGGAGCTGGATGCACACAGCAGGCCAAGCAGCATCATAGGAGCAGGAAAGCTTGATGTTTCAAGGGTCTAGGCCCAAAACGTCAAGCTTTCCTGCTCCTATGATGCTGCTTGGCCTGCTGTGTGCATCCAGCTCCACATCTTGTTATCTCGGATTCTCTAGCATCTGCAGTACCTACTATCTCAAAGAGCAGCACTAGTTGTCAGCATTGTAGCTTAATTTTACTCATTTTAGGGTTATGCCTTGCATGTGACTAGCAATATGTGTCGTAGTTATTGTGAGGAACAGCATCTTAAATCCATTGACAAGCACATTCACCTCCATGAAACTGCCTCAAGATTATTTAAAAGGAAGTTTAGTTAGCCACAGTTTTATGTTTACCAGACATCAACAATAAAGGCTTGAAGTTAAACTGTAATCAGTGGAAACTTGGAAAGACTTCTTAGTATTAGTCAGCCTTCTGCTACCCTGTCATATGCAAACTATTAAAGACAGGAGCTAAACTGCAGAATACATACTTTTGAAACTTGGTGTGAGTACATACCAAGATACAAACTGATTCTCTCTCACTGTATTTTATTGCAATTTATTGACAAGAGGAAATACAGGCTCAGTAACTGCCATCACTTCCACTTTTTATTACAGTAAGCAGGATCTGAAATTGAAAGTCAGTCTACAATTTCCATGGCCTTTTAGCTTTATTTTTCCACAAAATTGGTGAATAATAGTTAGTTTATTCCTATTACTTCTGAGTTTGACCCTCCAAGGGAAATCAGAAATATTTGCAATTGAAAACAGTCTTTATATTTAAGTTCCTGCAGGCTAAGTGCTGCAAGTAATAAAGTTTCACAGCAGCTGTACAAATATACTTGTAGCAGTAGACAGAGTGCCAGGCACAGCTTAAGTCTAGCCAAAGCATAATTTGCTTTCACGCTCAGCACACTGGAACTAATGCAGCTCTTTTTCAGAAACATCAGAAACTTTTCACACATAAATTCTGGGAAGAGATTTATCACCCCAAGGGAATGCAAGAATCTCAGTGCAGTCACGCTATTTCCCTACCTTCTGGATCAAACACTGACCAAAGTAAATTAGTAACCTCCCTTCCCCCACCTCTCCAGGCAAGGCCTATTACTATTACAACATGTGCAGCACAGCAGAGAAAGAAACACAACAGACCCTTATTCTGCTTCCAACCAATGGGACAGATTCTTTAGCACTTCCTGGCTGCACTTCTGCACCTGGAGACAAACCAGCAAGGGTTAATGTGGTCTATGCGTTGCAGCTACCCTTTCTTGCTTATTTGAAATTGCTGACTCAAACTAGGTTACAATTCCATGAAAGTCAATGATCCTGCTGTACGGTGAACAATGCCAATAGCTAACACTAACAACTCGCAATCTCATCTAATTACATCATCAGAAGTTCCTTCACAGTTAATATACTATGAAAATTTCTATTTCTATGGTTTGAAAGCATTTTAAATTAAATTTCCAACAAGTGTAAGACAGATCTGGGAAGGAAGTGAATGACCTAGCACCATTGTTAAAGAAAGCTGAGACACTGCAAATATGAATAGAAATCCACTGCTCCATGAAAAAGTTACAGAGTACTGAAAATACAGTTTATGTTGATTCCATACAAACTCCAAGAATTGCCACCAGCAGGGAAAATTGGTGCAGGGAGCCAGGGACTGGTATTATCATTTGCATTTTCAAGTTTGATTTGTTAACTGTGTAATGAGTGGAAGACTAGCTTTAAGATTTACAAAGCAAAGATATTTTAATTACTGGCTTTCCTTTTGTATAATACAAAATTCAAACATATATTAACAATAGTGTGACGTGGTTCAGCATTTTGTAAATGTCTACACTCAACATGATGTCTGTTTCTGAGCAACAACAGACCATCCAGTCTAATTGTAACCTGAAAACAAACACAATGCTTCTGCCAAAATGCAGTGAAATGAAACATTCAGATATTTTGTCTCAGCTGATATTACATCAACTGCTGACCGCTTCCAGTATTTGCTGCTGACATTTCACATCCACATTTTGTTACAATACAATGCCCAATGTTTTCATAAATTAAAGTTCCAACATTGGTTTCCAACTGTTTCCTCCCCACCCAACCTTTTTTCCTGTTACCAATGCTGCCAAGCAACTCCACAGCAAGCAAGAATCCTCACTAAATTGAGAGTCTACACAGCAAGTGTTCAAGGGTAATTCAATAAATGGTGGTGTGGGGGAGGAGGTCACAGCTCCTCAGTTCAAGTCCTCACTTGTGTATACTTAGCAGCACAGAAGTCACTAAAGGTAACCCCGCACATTTTGTCCCCCTCCTCATAGTGCCACCAATTTTAGTGATCCCCTCAACGTCCCACATAGTTCAGCAAATGGTCTTGGTTCCTTCCCTTGTCTACTCCTTTGTCCAACTGCTTTTCCACCTCTTTGGGCCCTATCTCTACCTATCATTTACTCTCCCCATTCCCCCCACCCCATCGTCTGTATGAAAGACACCTTTTCCTAGTTACCATCAGTCCTAAAGAAGGGTCACTGGTCCCAAACCATTAACTCTGATTTCCTCTCCACAGATGCTGCCAGACCTGCTCAGATTTCCATCAATTTCTATTATTGTTTCATAATTCCAGCATCTGCAGTTCTTTTGGTTTATTGCCTTAAATAACCTCAGTTACTTTAAAAGGGAGAACCCAAAATCAATACTTTTTACATTCTAACATTAAAATATTCTTTAGAATGACACTGGAATTTGCTCCTTTGAGTGTCAACTCAAAATTATTAATTGTATTTTTACCTAATCAGCTGGGATCTGGCATATTTTCTAGAAAGGTACAGAATCATCGGGTCATAGAGCATGGAAACAGACCCTTCGGTCCAACTTAACCATGCAGACCAGATATCCCAATCTGACCATTTGGCAGCATTTAGTCCATATCCCACTCAACTCTTCCTATTCAATATACCCATCCAGATGTCTTTTAATTGTTGTAATTGTCCTATCTCCACTACTTCCTCTGGCAGCTTGTTCCATATACACACCACTCTGAGTGGAAAAAGTAACTCCTCAGGCCCTTTTTAAATCTTCCCCTCTCACTTTAAACTTGTGCCTCTAGTTTTGGACTCCCCCACCCCAGGTTAAAGACCTTGGTTATTCACCCTATCCGTGCCCATCATGATTTTATAAACCTCTATAAGGTCACCCCTCAGCCTATGATGCTCCATGGAAAAAAGCCCCAGCCTATTCAGCCTCTCCCTACAACTCAGACCTTCAGTGCCAGCCACATTCTTGTAAATCTTTTCCGTACCCGCTCAAGTTTAACAACATCCTTCCTACAGAAGGGCAATCAGAAATATACACAGTATTCTAAAAGTGGCCTAACCAGTGTCCTATACAGCTGCAACATGACTTCCCAACTTCCATACTCAATGCACTGACCAATGAAGGCAAGCACACCAAACACCTTCTTCACCATGCTATCTACCTGTGACTCTACTTTCAGGGAACTATGCTGCTGCATTCCTAGATTTCCTTGTTCAGCAACACTGCCCAGGGCCCTACCATTAACTGTATATGTCCTGCCTTGGTTTGCCTTACCAAAATGCAAAACCTCACGTTCATCTTAATTAAACTCCATCCACCATTCACGGTCTATTGGCTCATCTGGTCAAAGTCACGTTGTACTCTGAGATAAAAGGTACTGCAGATGCTGGAGAATCCGAGATAACAAGGTGTGGGGCTGGATGAACACAGCAGGCCAAGCAGCATCATGGGAGCAGGAAAGCTTGACGTTTCGGGCCTAGACCCTTCATCAGAAATGGGGGAGGGGAAGAGGGTTCTGAAATAAATAGGGAGAGAGGGGGAGGCGGATAGAGGATGGATAAAGGAGAGGATAGGTGGAGAGGAGGCAGACAAGTCGAAGAGGCGGGGATGGAGCCAGTAAAGGTGAGTGTGGGCGGGGGGGTAGGGAGGAGATAGGTCAGTCCAGGGAGGGCAGACAGGTCAAGGGGGCGGGATGATGTTAGTAGATAGGAGATGGGGGTGTGGCTTGAGGTAGGAGGAGGGGATAGGTGAGAGGAAAAACAGGTTAGGGAGGCGGAGATGAGCTGGGCTGGTTTTGGGATGCGGTTGGGGGAGGGGAGATTTTGAAGCTTGTGAAATCCACATTGATACCATTGGGCTGCAGGGTTCCCAGGCTGAATATGATTTGCTGTTCCTGCAGCCTTCGGGTGGCATCACTGTGGCATTGCAGGAGGCCCAGGATGGACATGTCGTCTGAGGAATGGTAGGGGGAGTTGAAATGTTTCGCGACTGGGAGGTGCAGTTGTTTGTTGCGAACTGAGCGCAGGTGTTCTGAAAAGCGGTCCCCAAGCCTCCGCTTGGTTTCCCCGATGTAGAGGAAGCCACAATGGGTACAGCGGATGCAGTATACCACATTGGCAGATGTGCAGGTGAACATCTGCCTGATGTGGAAAGTCTTCTTGGGGCCTGGGATGGGGGTGAGGGAGGAGGTGTGGGGGCAGGTGTAGCACTTCCTGCGGTTGCAGGGAAAAGTGCCGGGTGTGGTGGGGCTGGAGGGGAGTGTGGAGCGGACAAGGGAGTCGCGGAGGGAGTGGTTCCTCCGGAAGGCAGATAAGGGTGGGGAGGGAAAAATGTCTTTGGTGGTGGGGTCAGATTGCAGATGGCGGAAATGTCGGAGGATGATGTGTTGGATCCGGAGGTTGGTGGGGCGGTACGTGAGGACGAGGGGGATTCTTTTTTGGTTATTATTGCGGGGACGGGATTTCACAAGCTTCAAAATCTCCCCTCCCCCAACCGCATCCCAAACCCAGCCCAGCTCATCTCCGCCTCCCTAACCTGTCCTTCCTCTCACCTATCCCCTCCTCCCACCTCAAGCCCCACCCCCATCTCCTATCTACTAACATCATCCCGCCCCCTTGACCTGTCTGTTCTCCCTCCTCCCTACCCCCCCACCTACACTCACCTTTACTGGCTCCATCCCCGCCTCTTCGACTTGTCTGCCTCCTCTCCACCTATCCTCTCCTCTATCCATCTTCTATCCGCCTCCCCCTCTCTCCCTATTTATTTCAGAACCCTCTTCCCCTCCCCCATTTCTGAAGAAGGGTCTAGGCCCGAAACGTCAAGCTTTCCTGCTCCTATGATGCTGCTTGGCCTGTTGTGTTCATCCAGCCCCACACCTTGTTATCTTGTACTCTGAGATAATCTTCTTCACTGTCACGTGGTGTCATCTGCAAACTTACTAACTGTACCTCCTATATTCACATTCAGTCTGGAGGCATGAAAAGCAACCCCCTACCACCGTCCTGTCTCCCACCTTCAAGCCAATTTGTGTCCAGTTGGCTAGTTCCTCTGGATTCCTTGTGACCTAACCCTACTAACCAGTCTACCACGCAGAACCTTGTCAAACGTTCTGTTGAAGTCTATATTGACAACGTCGATCGCTCTGCTTTCTTTGTCACCTCTGCAAAAAACTCAAATTAGTGTGACGATTTCCCACACACAAAGCCATATTAACTATCCCTACTCAGTCCTTGCATTTCCAAATACATGCAAATCCTGTCCCATATATAGCTGATAAATGAAAAGTTGGATATATATTCTAAACCAGATCCAAAAACAGTTGGTTTGGAATGAAAACGCATGTCATTCTTTGCTAGATTAGTGCATTCAGATGTAGTAAGTGCAAAACAACTGAACTTGGTGTGCAGCTTTATAATATCTCACTCATCACGCTGCATAGATAATAAACCTAATTGGCTATCTTACCTGTAATGTCTGGCTGAATCGTTTCAGAGGTGTGGCTTTCACAGGAGGAATGAGATTCGCTAAAGATGTGACTCGGGAAAGTGGTTTCACCCGTTTGTTACTGGGCTCCTAAAATCAAAACAAAAAGGTGGTGACGATAAGCCAAAGTAAAGCTGCATTTGTTCCAGTTGATGAATTGTTGGACTAAACCAAACACAATGTTACCTGAGTCGGTGCGACTGAACAGAACTCACTGACAAGATATTTATTGATTCTCATGACTTGTCACAGACTGCATCTTTTATCCTTGCACATGATAATTTTACATTGGAAGATTCATATTCACTTAATTATGTGCCAAGTCCCTGGAGTATATTTACACTAATCAATAAGTAGCAGTCTGGAAGACAAACACCTCTGCTGTGCATTTTGAATTTTAATTGGACAAAAATGCCACACTTTTAGAAATATACATAAATATGCTAATTTAACAGACATCATTTAAAAATGCATCAAGCTGCATGCGATTCAAGGAGGTTAATTTCTCCCAGTTGAATGGACATGTACCTTATATTTTTTAATCTCCATTCCCTAAGCTGTAGTAGACACGGGTCCAGTAGACAAATTCCCAGGAAATTACTTGAAAAAACCTCCATAAAGTACCCCACAATGAACATCTCCGTATCTGAATCAAAACCCTCAGAAAATTCCTGTTTCTGCTCCTCAGACCCGTGAAGCAAATTTCTGCAGATGCTTTGGGATTTCAGTGCATGCAAGCAGTCCTTCTAGAAGAATCATTTTCTGATTGCAGTCCCATATTTGTCAGCATGCTGTAGCATCCTCAATTAGGTAGACATCAACACAGCACAACGCAGCTGATTTTATAACATTCCAACAACGTGCATCTCTTCTGCCACCCCTCTCGGGACCATCTGCATCAGTCTTACGATGTCTGCAGGATCAGTAAACACTTCTCTTTTCCTCTTAGTGGAGATGTTAGTGAAAAGCTGCTTACATTTTTAAGCGTGACAGTTTCACCTTTGAACTTCAAAAAGGCACCACAGTCTAACTAACAAGTGTTCATCAGCAGGGTCGTTTTTAACAAAGAAACCGGAAAATCCTGGCATATATCCTTTGGTCACAACAGTTACCTTACACAATGCACCTGCTTTTACTAGCTCTCAGCTGCTTCAGCATCTCTCGAAGCCTCGTCCTCAATTACCTTCTCCTTGATATCAGCACTCTGAGGCCTTCTGACGTCAATGCAGTTGCATTCATATTCTGATCAAACCTTCTATTCAAGCCGCTGAATAGTCTGCCTATGGAGAAACACCTTGCTTAACAACTTACACTCTTAGCTGACTGAGCAGCAGCTAACAGTCAGGCTTTCAGATTTCTGTGCACAAGCAATGACGGAGTTTTAATACTCAAGACTGACAGGCTTGGTTATCATCACTAAATTATGTTGATGTTAATTTCAGTAAGTTTCAAAGATTACTTAAGCTGCAGTGCCTTATAAATTGCCCATATGTTATTCTTTACCCAGGATCCAAAGCTGCTAATATTTTTATTATTCAGGTTTTCACACCAATCATCCAAAACAAAATCAAACCTGGACAAAGCAAACGGTTCGGACTCGTTTCTCACCAAGTCAATGAACAGCACATTCCACTTATTTACAAACTTCCATTCAAACGAGGTGTGAGATGGTCAGTTTAAGTATAATTTGACCATATCGGAGTAAGAGATGCATGTCACTTGTGTCGTGCTTTAAACTCAGGAGAAGAAGAATAACTTTCCAAAACGTGCATTCTTTCCCTGTCTTTATTATAAAAGCAATTGGGCTAAGAGTCAGAGGTAGCTGATTCAGTATGAATTTATGGGCTGGATGTTCTCACCCCTGTACAACCTGGGCAATGGCAATTCAGTTGGAAAAAATATGGCCAGTTTGGTAAAATGTGATTCTTTACATTAAGAAAAAAAAAGTCTGATTCTGCAACCAGGTTTTGAATGGCGCAATGAACAACTATGTCAGCAAGCCCAGAGCTAGCAGCAAAATCCAGAAGCTACCCAACAAGCCTTCACATCGCTAAGTTATAGCTGAAGGATAAAGTGGCTCTGGCACAGAGGGCCCAAGTTGATCAATGTCGATGCTACTACCTCCAGATCGGCAAGTCACAGCAGTCACTGCAGATTGGGATGTCCAGGGAGACCGTCACAGAACTGTCATCTGCCAGAACTATTGCGGACTTGTGTGGGATCTCGCAATCCTCAACCCACAAATATATAAAGACTGTTTCTGACGCAATTTGTGACAGATCATACTGTTTCATCTGGTTTCCCCATGATGGAGTCACTGCTGCAGCCCAGGCAGTAGGCTTTGCTGGCTGCAAAGAACGCTTCCGTGAAACTCCCAAATTTGACACTCAGCGAATTGTTGGTAAAATTCAGCTCCAGTTTTGTTTTAATTTGTGTTTTGTTAGGAGACCTTGATCGGCTCATTTTGCTGTACCTATTTGACTTGTTTAAGCAAAACAATATTGAAGAAAGTGCCATCCAGCAATTATCAAATATATAACTGTTCCTCCAGAAAAAAATGCATTGAAATATGGTTCCTTTGAAGTGACATAACCAGGTTTAAAACCTCATATGGCATTAATTTGAGGGCTGTAATGTAATCAGAAGGGAGCAGTAACAATTGCAACATAATTGAGCCTACTGTTGTGAGTTGTGATATCATTTGAGATTCTTTAACTACAAACGTATAACACTTCCAGTTAGCCTCCATTGACAAATGTGTATTGTATTCTGAAATGGGAAAAGTAAATTGTATACATTTCCTCTGGTTAATTTTCAACTCCTCTGGAGAGATTTTAATCTTTAGTCCTTGTCGTTCGGCCTCCCAGTCTATGACAGTACTTGATTACACAGCCCTACTTCAAACGTGTTGACTGTTCAGTCGGTTTTGACTAAGCGAGTTACTTTCACCATCAGGTACTATCAGCTGACACAATATGTCAAGATGCACTGCATCGCTTTCCATTCCCTTGGGAATGAAATGTTTTGTAACTATAAGGTTAAAAACTGATAATATGCACTGCAATTCTGAAAGGTTATGTATGAATTACATGCAGGGAAATAAGTGAGTTCTTCTGTTGCCTCATGTTCAAATTTGTAACCAATATAAAAAGAGCATAAACCAAGGAAGAGTAGGCTATTTTGGCCTTCGAGCCTTCTCCTCCATTCGACCTTCACTCTACCTTCCTGCACTCCCCCATATTGGTTGATTCATTCATATTCAATAATCTAAAGTTTCCTGTTCCTCCAGTATAGTTAATAATGACCTTATTGAGGTTTATAAAATTATGAGGGGCATCAGTGAGGTGAATGACAAAGGTCTTTTCTCTAGGGTGGGGAAGTTTAAAACTGGGGCATATTTTTAAAGGTGAGAGGAGAAAGACTTAAAAGGACATGAGGGCCAACTTTTTAGACACTGTGTGTTTTTTTGTGTGGACTGAATTGCCAGAGAAAGTGCTGGATGCAGGTACAGTTACAATGCTTAAAAGACATTTGGATAAGTTCATGAATAGGAAAGGTTTGGAGGGATATAGGCCAAGCTCAGGCAGATAGGACTAATTTAAGATGGTCAGGTTGGACCGAAGGGGCTATCTCCTTGCAGTATGACCCTATAACTGAGAATCCACAGCCTTCTGGGGCAGAAAATTTCAAAGATACCAAAGACCAAAGGAGAAAATTTTCTTCTCAATCCTAAATCCTAAATTGATAAACCTTATTTTGAGATGATGATCCTTAGCTCTACACGCCAGTGTGAGGAGAAGCAGTCTTCCACCATCTCTTCTGTCAGTCTTTTATATTTTAATGAAATCACAAACACAAATGGAAGGTATGTACTGAGGAACAGCAAGGCCGACAGTTGGTTCTTAAAGACCACTTAACTCAACTGGATGACCTGTGTAGCTTATTATTCCTACATTTATTTCAATTGTGAAATTGGTTTAAATACAGGTAAACATTCCTATCTAATTCAAGTTACTTTGGAATATTTTCAAGCCTTTTACTTAAAACAAGACTTTTTTTGTCAGAACTTTTATCTTGCACTTATCAGGATAATTTGCAAGTAATGCTAAGGAAAAATTACATTTATACTATAAGAGAGGAGAATGCCGTTCAACTTCAAGTGGACTCTGATTGGTAGTGGTACTGCTGCTGTGATTGCACCAGTTAGTGATGACTGGCAGTTAACTGCTAAGCTTATAGCAGTGATGCAGGAGTTACTTTAAATTCAAGTGTAAAACTATGGATTCCTTCGAGTTGAGAAGATTTAGGGCATCTAGTCATGGTGATTAAAATAATTTGATGGGCAGACAGAAGGCAAGGACAGTATAAACAGTATCCTTGGCTCTCATTTTGAAGTATGCAAGATAAGTCAGACTAGTATGTGTCATTCACATGTTTTACTGGGTTTTTTTCCTTCTCAGGGCTTACTTTGGTGATCAGAAATCCAGAACAAGAAACTATAATTTTAAAATTAGAGCTAGGCTATTTAGGATAAAATCAGCAAGCATTTTTAAGTTAAAACATAGTAGAAGTTTCAAAGCCAGATAATGTGGTGTCTGAGTCAACTGCAAATTTCAAACAGATGGCATCAGATTTTTGTTGGGCAATTGCATCAAGGAATATTAAACAGAAGACAGATAAATGAACATCTAAAAACAGATCAGCCACAATCTAATTTAATAGCGAACCACCATGCAGTGCTGAATGATCGACTCTTGTTCTAAGGTGATCTGATTAATAAGGTCTCAAACATCAATGTTATTCTAGGAGTTACCTGTGATATCAACAGGAAAAAATCCTTAAGAAGCCTGTCAGCAAATTTCCTCCAACACTTTTAAAGAGAGTTAATTTAACAAAATATTTACTGTAAAGCCCAAAATGTACTCCTAAAAAGCCAGAAGGAAGACATAGCCACGCAGATCAGATGTTCTCAGATTAATTGATCTCAGCCAAAGCAGCAGTTAAAATGCTACAAATAACTTAAGCACACTAGCCAGAAGTGGGGGAGGGTAAGATATTAATATAAAGCTGGTGTTGCCATTTCTAATCGCTATCCAATGACTCATTGTAAGTGGTCATGTGCAAATGTCAGATGCGGATTCTCTCACAGACCCTCTACCATTACACAGTCAACTGAACTTCACCATTTAGGTGTATGTACAAAAATGTGAGGAATTAGACCAGGTAGCATACAGTGCCCAGTTTCTTGGAATCTTGCTTTAACAACTTGTATTTAAAACTCTGTCAGATAGAAAATGTTCCAAGATATTTTATAGAAGTGTATGTAGACAAATATAGGCAACATATGAAAGAAGGAGTTACTGGTAAGAGGGGAGGGTTATCAAATGGAGGAGTGCCTCGAAAAAAGACAGTGGGAGTGGGTTGAGCTTAGGGAGTGAATTTTCAATTGGAGATGTCAACTACCTGGGACCTGATGTAAACCAACAAGAACACAACTGACAGTTGAACAAACCTATGGAGTAGTTGTGAATTAACGCTTTTTTTCAAATGATGGGAGGCTACCTAGTTGCAAGTCTAGAGATGACAAAGCTGAGGATGGAGGCTTTAGCAGATGGACAGAGACTGAAAATATTTAATATTTCACTGGCCGCATGTGAAGTGCCAGATGACTGGAGGATAGCTAATGTGGTTCCTCTGTTCAAGAAGGGCAGCAGGGATAGACCAGATAATTACAGACCAGTTAGTCTGACGTCAGTGGGAGTGAAATTATTAGAAAAAATTCTGAAGGACAGGATTAAGCAATACTTGGAAAGGCAGAGATTGACCAAGAATAGTCAGCATGGATTTGTTAGAGGGAGATCCTGTCTGTTTGAATGTGAGTTTGATTTATTGTTGTCACATATGCCAACATACAATGAATAGTGTTGTTTTGCATGCTATACAGGCAGGTCTTACCATATAAAAAGGATCAGGGTAGCAGAACTGAGTGCAGAATACAGTGTTACAGTCGCAGAGAAGGTACAGAGAGAGGTTAACATTAATATTTGACAGGTCTGTTCAAAAGTCCAATAACAGCAGAGAAAAAGCTGTTCTTGAATCTGTTCATGTTTTTGAAAAGGTGACTAAATATACTGATGAAGGTAGTGCAGCTGATGTGTTTTTAATGGACATCAGTAAAGCCTTTGGCAAGGTCTCACATGGAAAGCTGGTCCAAAAGGTAAGCACCCATGGGATCAAGGGCAAGGTGCCAAACTGGATCCAAGATCTGCTGGCAAATAGGAGGCAACAACAAACTCAAGAACAAAAACAAAGCGGCTGGAAAAGCTCAGCAGGTCCGGCAGCATCTGTGGAGGAGAACACAGAGTTAACGTTTCGGGTCTGGTGACTCTTCCTCAGAACTGATGGTGGCAGGGAAAACGTCAGTTTATATGCAGAAAATAGGGAGGTGGGTGGGGTAGGGAGTAAACGATAACATAGAGCCCAAAGAGAGAGAAAGACAGTTGGACAGACAAAGGAGTTGCTAATGATCAGGCTGGGCGGGTGAATAGTTGTGAATGGGGACTGTTAGTGACTAACAACAGGGAGTGTGTAATGGCAGTCTATGTGGTAACAAGGCCTGGTGTGTGGGGTCAGGGCTGGGACATGGGAGAGTTTAGGTCCTAAAATTATTGAACTCAATATTGAATCCAGAGGGCTGTAGGGTCCCCAAGCAGAAAATGAGGTGTTGTTCCTCCAGCATGCGTTGGGCTTCACTGGAATACTGTAGCAAGCCGGAGACAGAGATGTTGGCCAGGGAGCAGGGTGGTGCATTGAAGTGGGGGGCAACAGGTAGTTCAGGGTCTTTTTTTGCGAGCAGAACGTAAATGTTCTGCAAAGTGGTCGCCAAGTCTACGCTTCGTTTCCCCAATGTAGAGGAGACCACACTGTGAGCAGCGAATGCTGTAACTAGATTCTTGGAAGTGCAGGTGAAGTGTTGCTTCACCTGGAAGGTATGTTTGGGCCCTTGGATAGTGGGGAGGAAGGAGGTAAACGGGCAGGTGTTGCACCTTCGCTGGTTACAGGGGAAGGTGCCGTAGGGGTGTGGGGAGGTGTTGGGGGTGAAGGAAGTGTGGACCAGGGTGTCCTGGAGGGAACGGTCCCTGCAGAAGGTGGACAAGTGAAGGGAGGAGAATGTGTGTCTGGTGGTGGCATCTTGCTGGAGGTGGCGGAAATGGCGTCTGATGATCTTCTGGATGTGGATGCTGGTGGGGTGGTAGGTAAGGATAAGGGGAACCCTATCGTTGTTGCGGGAGGGAAGAGAAGGGGTGGGGGCAGAAGTGCGGGAGATGGGTCGGACCCGATTGAGGGCCCTGTCGACAACGGAGCTGGGGAATCCTCGGCTAAGGAAGAATGTGGACATTTCGGAGGCTCCCTTGTCGGAGTTGGCCTCATCTGAACATATGCGACAGAGACGGAGGAACTGAGAAAATGGGATGGAGTCTTTACAGGAAGTGGGGTGTGAGGATGTATAGTCAAAATACAAATTTAAGAACTTTGGAGAGGAAAGGGAAGCTGGAAATTGTGGGTTGTTTCTAAAGGAAGTTAACTGGAGTGCTTTTTTTGAAGAGGAGTGGATACAGTTTTGAAAGCATGGCGCTGAGCATTTCTGGCTCAAAGTGGCTGCAATGGCTTCAATCTTGTCTTTTGCACTAATACAGAGCTCTGCCATTATTGAGGATGGAAAGCTTCATGGAGCTTCCTCTTCCCATTAGTTATTTAATTGTCCACCACCATTCATGAATTGAAAGCTTGATTTGGTTCCTGTAAATAATGAACCTGGTTTACAAGCAACCAACAAAATTATATTCTAAACTTGTTTCAGATTTCAAATCAGATATACTTAATGTTCATTGAGTAAATATGGTTCTTTAAAATTTGGCATTCATGTTACATTTAGAAAACAAATCAAATTGGCACGACATTAAAGCTTACGTGCAGAGTCCACATCATGGCTTAGGGTGTACAGACTTCATGACTGTGGGTTAGCACATTCCTAATTCATCAAGACCTGACTTAAATTTTGTTTAAAAGGAGATGATAAGATTGAAGTCTTCCCTGCACTCCTCTCTGTTTCAGCTGAAACAGCCGCATGTAAAGCGAATTCAGCCAACATCAACCTATCCCTGCTGGGCAGAAAGCTGCATGTAACTCAAAACACATGGGCATTTGACAGGCAATTCACTCAAGTTGTTGAGAGTTTGAAATGGAAATGTCACATTGGTGTAGTACAAAGTGTTCCTTTGAGGTCAGGGTTAATGACATTGTTGGAGAGAGTATACAGGAGATATTATTTTCTATTTAGCTGATCTATATAAGGTGCCAGCAATAGATTGATTTCTTCCCCATTGCAGACATGTCCCACCCTGAATGACAAAAATCAAAAAACTCCAAATCAAAAAAAAAGTCAAAGCTATAAATATTTAATCCATTTATTTTGGAATTCATTAAATTTGAATTCTTTTGAATCAATTTGAGGTATAGTGGTATTTCTGGCCAATAAGCAGCACGTTCTTTAAGATGGCCCAATAACCACTGCTCCCTGCACCACAAACCCATCAGAGATAGCGAGAACTTCAGATGCCACCACAAACCCAATGCTCATTTATGATTCCAAGAACATGGGAATAAGAACACCTAAGGACTAAGCTAAGTGATAACATGATCTACAATGAACAGCTCTTGTCCTATTTTGGGTACATGAAGGTATATTTGACAAAGGAGGCTTGCTGAGCAACGGTTTTTCCTTTACTCATTCACAGGATAAGGGCGTGGCTGGCGAGGCAGCATTTATTGCCCATCCCTAGTTGCCCAGAGGGCAGTTAAGACTCAACCACATTGGTGTGGATCTAGAGTCACATGTAGACTAGACCAGGTAAGGTTGGCAGTTTCCTTCCCTAAAGGGCATTAATGAACCAGATGGGTTTTTCCAACAATAGGCAATGGATTCACGGTCATCATTAGACACTTAATTCCAGATATTTATTGAATTCAAATTCCACCATCTGCCATGGCAGGATTCAAACCCCAGTCCCCAGAACTTTATCTGGTCTCTGGATTAACAGTCCAGCAATAATACCACTATTGCCTCCCCTAAACGCCAAAGGCAACTCCCCTAACTGCAAAGGCAACAACGTCAATGTTGCTAAAAGCTGTGACAGCAACACCTGTACTTGCACTAATTATTTAAAACAGATAGGTGAGCTGTTCTATTTTATTTATTCATTAGTATTTTTGCATTATTTAGTTAAATTTACTCTTAAAGTTAATCCTTTTACCATATAGTGAAAATGTAAGATTAGACCACTTTTGCATTTGCAATATTATGACTCTTAATCTTTAAGAAAAGTCTGCAATTTAAAGTTCATGGAGGTCCCTGAAGAACATGCTTACAAATATCCGACTGCTCAATAAGCAAATCCTGTTTGAGGGAAGAGAAAATTGGTTGAGCCCAAAGAGTTAAATAGATTTTGTTTTGGCTAAACTGTCTTTACCAATTTTGAAAATTTTAAACTTTTTTTGGGTACTAAGGTAGGCGTGGTGATAGGGCGGGAAAATTGAGTTAACGTAGATCTGCCATGACCTTAGTGAATGATGGGGCAGAATTGCGATGTTGTATGGTCTACCCCCATTTTCTGTTTTCTTGGCTAACATATCTGGAATTGGTACACAAAAGGGCATAAACTATCTCTCTCTATTAGCACTACCACATCCTTCAAAATACATTTAAATTGGATTGAATCAGAGACCTGTATAAACTGATGAAAGAGAATTTTAAGACTCAATCCTGAACAATCAGAATGAATTGTCTTGTATTGCTCTCTCTCTATGATTTGGTTCCATTAGAATTGTCCCCAAAACTGTAATCCTTTGACCTAGGTCACAGAAGATTGAAGGAAGATTGGTGACTGGAACAGTTCACACAATGGTCTTGCAATCAACAAGTCTGCCCCAGCACTTTCCTGACAAAGACATGTAAAATGTAGCTACTAATAAAGTAAGGAACACTGCCAAGAAATTAAGCCCTATGATCACCCTCTACCTGATTGTCACCATCACCCTAGAAGCATGAATAATGAATGCCTTTTTGTTTTACAAACATTGGAAATACGAAATCTGTTCCTGCTCCTATGATGCTGCTTGACCTGCTGTGTTCATCCAGCCCCATGCTTGTTATCTCTGTTACTTCCGCTTTTCTGTGAAACAAAATTACATGAATAACTATTTTGAGTTTTTTTTTCCTTTTTTTGATGCTGCGAGTTAATTGTTTTATTGTAATTAATGGCATTATCCAGTGAACAGAAATAAGGATAATTTTCTACCCTTTTTGTAGGTTAGGCCATATTAAATTTGGGAGGTGATGGCTAGTAGCAGAGTGACCCTGTTGAAGGTTGTGATGCCCAATTAGTACTGGGAGGAACAGGATGATTATGAATGATCAACTTGGCACCAATGCGGCTATCAGGGCCAGACATTTTTTTGTTGAAAAGCAGTAGGGGTTGGAGGTACTGAAGCTTGACAATTGTTCTATTTATTTTATTCTTCTCCTAAACCATGAATTTTAAAAGACAATGATGACCTGTTGTATTGGATTTCACAGAAGTGTGGGGGTGGATTAACAAGTCTCATACAGGATGGGAAAAAATACAAGTGCACCAGATATAACAAAGGTGTGCATTGATATATAGGAGGTTTCAGAGCTGTAAGGCATAACAATTAGACACATATCACCCTAATTATCATTTCAAATCTGTGTAATTTACTGAACAGCATCACACAGAATATTACAGTTTTAAAGAATCACCGCTTACACATGCAACAACTTGCAAGTATATAACAAACTTAGCATGAAATAAAAGATCAAGGTATTTCCCAGAAGTATAAGGAAAAATAAATAAACAGTAAACTAAAGAATGAGACACCTGGACAGATGTGTTTTATGAAGGTATTTATTAAAAGAAGAGGGGAGGTAGACATGGAGAGAAGTTTATGGAAAGAATACCAGCACACAAGGTCCAGGCAGCCAAATGCATGATCTTCAATGGGAGACCAAACAGGGTGTGAGGTTGTACATGAGGTCATAGGAAGTGAGTTCAGGGAGTGGTGGAGATATGGGGTGGATGGTGTGGCAGCTGGGACAGCGGTAGAGGCATGTGACCATGAGGAATTTGATTACAATGATGAAAGTTGTACATTGCAATTGTTTTACAATCAATAGCCAATACAGGTCAGCGAGAACAAAAGTATTCGGTGAGTGAGACCAGATACACAGTGGGCAAGAGAGATTACCATAACAATGTACGAATCTGTTTAAAGAATATCA
This sequence comes from Ginglymostoma cirratum, assembly GCA_024137785.1. NCBI lineage: Eukaryota > Metazoa > Chordata > Chondrichthyes > Orectolobiformes > Ginglymostomatidae > Ginglymostoma > Ginglymostoma cirratum. The sequence goes on from JAHRHZ010000064.1 coordinate 28,646,180, forward strand.
TCCAACATCTGGAAAAAATGATAGAATACTGATATGAAATGACAAATTATTCAGTAAATCCACTGTAATATATAGAATCACTGACTAAACCTTAAGTCGCAGCTTTATTTCAATTACCTTCGCAGATTTTAATCCTTTTACAAAATTTTACACATAATCTTGAAAAAGATGAGGGCATTGAGAGTTCTATAAATTTATTCAATAGTAGAACTTTATGCAGATGAAAGGCTTTGAATAAAGCAGCTGGTCATCCAAATGGATCCTCATGTTCTGAAACAGATTGTTTCTCAAATTATTTTATAGACGGCTGAAACAATCTGTACTTTGTGCTTAAAGTAATTACATTGTATGACAGAATAGCATGCCTGATTTACTTTTTTTTGAAAGAGATACTCTTCACTATTCAGTATGAATCTTTAAAGAAAACAAGGATTACTTCCTCCTTTTACACAAAATATTCTTGAAGATTGAGTGAATCTCAATTTAAAAGATGTAATTTAATCCACTATTATAGTGATCTTTTAATGTTGTTTACTTCTAATCATATTCACTTTTTCTTTAGAGATACATCTGTGAAGACCAAACTATCTCCTAATTTACAGCTGGTGTCACGTCTGTCATTGAATTGGCAATTAAAATCAATAAATTCTACTTAAAGAAAGTTTGGGTATGGTAACCGGAAAGGTACTGAAATATTTTAGGCAATTAATATAGTTTTGCATTATCACGGTAACAAAATTTGTTGTAATATTTTGGATGGAACCAGTAACCTGAGCCTGATTGAAACAAATTTCTATTATTAAATTGTAGAACAAGAACCAGCGAAAATTATTCCTGATGTGGGTATCAATAAGACGATTTAAATTGCATCCGTACATAGACTATAGATTTCCAAAAGTTTAATAAGAGGTACATCAGGCTTTTTCTCCTTTATGTAAGGCACTCCTATATTAAAATTTGCCTGTCTGCTCAGATTACCGGTTAGTCAACCATTCAAGACAATAACACACAAACTTGTTTTATAAAATGACTGCATTTAGTTAGAGGCCCATTATGTATAGTGCATGTCAAATGTTTCCTGCTACAAGTCTAACTGGATTGAGAAGTTGGATTCAAATACTCCCAAAGCCTTAAGTCTGGTTAGTGTTAAATTATCTTAGAGACAGAGGAGTCTTTGTGCTGTGCATTTTAGCATTTCTTTTAAGTGTTACATCAGAACCTGAATAATTTTATTTTAACACACCCAAGAGAAGGACCGCAATGTCAGATCATGCACCTCTCTTAACTTGAAATGATAAGTGCTTAATAGCTTACTAACCTGTACTGAAGTGCACTAAACAAAACAACCCTGGACAGATACAATTGGTCTAAGGTCTCAACAGAATACAAACTTGTTTATTCCATCCAATATTTGAGAGTGCTGCATAATGAAAGATAAAATATTGTTGTTCTAAGTGTAGACAAGATAGGTTTTTATCTGGATTCAAAATGTACATATAATTTTTACAGTCCTCTGGATACTTTGTTTGTTAATACTTAATCTGATACAAAGCCACAGAGACCAGAAGATCCCTGCACAAAATGCCAACTCGAAAAATTTGCAAAATCTGACTAATAGCTTTTGAAATTCTGATATAGTCCCAGAAAAACATTCAACTCAAAAACAGTCCCAAATATAAGCTGATGAACATGACCAGTGATCACACTGTAAATGCAGTTGGGACACTGGAGGCCAAACTTAAGGCAAAGATACATCTAACAGATAAACAAATGTGCAGTAAGCAGCAATGGCAAATTTAAAAATTGCTGAAGATATTAAATATATTTTCTTCGAGGAACTAGGGGTGTTTTTCACTCAAAGTTTTTGTTTCAATATCTTTTGTATATCTTCCAGCTGCATTCAACCATAGGGAGGATAGAAAGGGGGTGGGTTGCAAAACAAGAGGTGGAGAAGCTTTTTTAGTTAAGGATAACATTATGGTTGTACATAGAGATGCTATTCCTGGGAGTACATTCAGTAAAGTTACATGGGTGGAATTGAGAAATAAGAAAGGGATGATAGCATTATTAGGATTGTACTATAGGTCCCCCAATAGTCAGAGAATTGAGAAGCAAATTTCTAAGGAGATCTCAGGTATGTGAGAATAATAGTTATAATGTTGGGTAGAGGATTTAAACTTTCCAAACATAGACAGAGACTGCCATAGTGTTGACGGCTTGGGTGGAGATGAATTTGTTAAGTGTGCCCAAGAAAATTTTCTTATTCAGTATGGATGTACCTATTGGAGAGGGAGCAAAACTCTACCTTCTCTCAGGAAATATGATAGGGCAAGCAACTGAGGTGTCAGTTGGGGAGCACTTTGAGGCCAGTTTTCATAACTCCATTAGTTTTAAAATGGTTATGGAAAAGGCCTAAAAGGTAAAGTTCTAAATTGAACTAAGGCCAATTTTGATGATATTAGGCCAGAACTTTCAAAAGTTGATTGGGAGAGGCTATTCGCAGATAAAGGGACAGTTGGAACGTGGGATGTCTTCAAAAATGAGATAGTGAGAGTCCAGAGACACTATGTTCTTGTTCAGGTGAATGGCAAGGCTGGAAGGAAATGCTGGATGACTGGAGAAATTGAGGCTCTAGTCAAGAAAAAAGGAGGTATGTCAGGAATAGACAGCTAGGATCAAGTAAATGTCCAGAGGAGTATAAGGGCAGTAGGAGCATACTCAAGGGAGAAATCAGGAAGGCAAAAAGGGGACATCACACAGCTTTGGCAAATAGGATTAAGGAGAACCCAAAGAGACTCCACAAATACATTAAGAACAAAAGAGTGACTATGGAGAGAATAGGGTCCCTTAAAGATCAACAAGGTCATCTATGTGTGGAAGTATTTTGTGTCAGTATTTACTGTGGAGAAGGAGATGGAAGCTACAGAACTTGGAGAAATAGATAGAGAGATCTTGAAAAGTGGTCATATTATACAAGAGGTGTTGGGGTGGTGGATGTCTTAAAGTGCATAAAGGTGGATAAATCCCTGGGACCTGATCAGGTTATTCCAGAACTTTGTGGGAAGCGAGGGAATTGATTGCTGGGCCCCTTGAGATATCTGTATCATCAGTAGCCATGGGTGAGGTGCGGAAGTTGGCTAATGTGGTAACATTATTTAAGAAAGGTGGTAAAGAAAATCCAGGGAACCATAGACTGGCTGGCTTACATCAGTGGTGGGTAAGTTGTTGAAGAGGATTCTGAGAGATAGGATTTACACATATTTGGAAAGGCAAGGACTGATTAGGCATAGTCAACATGTGCATGGGAAATCATGTCTCACTAACTTGATTGAGTTTTTTGAAGAAGTGTCAAAGAAGATTGGATGAAGGCAGATTGTCTACATGAACTTCAGCAAGGTGATCGACAAGGTTCTGCATGGTGAGCTGGTTAACAAGGTTAGATTACATGGAATCCAGAAAGGATTAGCCATTTGGATACAAAATTGACTTGAAGGTAGGAGACAGAGGATGGTTACTTTTTGGACTGGAGGCCTGTGACCAGTGGTGTGCCACAAGGATTGGTGCTGGATCCACTGCCTTTTGTCATTTGTATAATTGATTTTAATGTTAATAAAGGAGGTATAGTTAGCAAGTTTGCAGATGACACCAAAAGTGGACAGTGAATACGGTTATCTCAGAGTACAACGCGACCTTGATCAGATGGGCCGAGGAGTAGCAGACAGAGTTTAATTTAGATAAATGTGACGTGTTACATTTTGGAAAGGCAAATCAGGCAGGACCTATATACTTCATCGCAGGGTCCTGGAGTGTGTTGCTGAACAAAGAGAGCTTGGGATGCAAGTTCATTGTTCCTTTGAAAGTGGAGTCTCAGGTAGACAGGGTAGTGAAGAAGGCATTTGGTATAGAACATAGAACATTACAGTGCAGTACAGGCCCTTCGACCCTCGATGTTGCGCTGACCTGGGAAACCGATCTGAAGCCCACCTAACCTACACTACTCCATTATCATCCATATGTTTATCCAATGACCATTTAAATGCCCTTAAAGTTGGTGAGTCTACTACTGTTGCAGGCAGGGCATTCCACGCCCTTACTACTCTCTGAGTAAAGAACCTACCTCTGACATCTGTCCTACATCTATCACCCTCAATTGAAAGCTATACTTGTCTTTATCGGTCAGCACATTGAGAACGGAAGTTGGGAGATCAAGTTGCTGCTGTCCTGAACACTGGTTAGGCCACTTTTGGAATTCTTTATGCAATTCTGGTCTCTCTACTATAGGAAAGCTGTTGTTAAACTGGAGAGGGTTGAAAAGAGATTTACAAGGATGTTGCCAGGGTTGGAGGTTTTGAGCTTTTGAGCTATACAGATAGGCTAAATTGGCTGGGGCTATTTTTCCTGGAGCATCGGAGGATGAGGGGTTACCTTACACAGATCATAAAATCATGAAGGGAATGGATAGGGTGAATAACCAAGGTCTTTTTCCCAGGGTAGGGGAGTCCAAAACTACGGGGCATAGGTTTAACATGAGACAGCAAAAATTTAAAAGGTACCTGAAGGGCAACCTTTTCACACAGAGGGTGGTGCATGTATGGAATGAGCTCCCAGAGGAAGTGGTGGAGGATGGTACAAATACAACATTTAAAAACCATCTAGAAGGGAACACGAACGGGATGGGGTTGGAAGGATATGGGCCAAATGCTGGCAAATGGACTAGATTAAGTTAGGATATCTGGTCCGCATGAACGAGTTGGACCGAAGGGTCTGTTTCTGTGTTGTACAACTCTGACTCTATAAAATACTTCCCTTAAACAGACACATTATAATTAAATAGAGAGATCAGTACCTTCTATTAACATGATGGGCAGAAACATTCCACATGAATTAATCAAGTTTTCTAACGCAACATTAATTTCTAGCTCTTTTTAGCCTGTTGAAACAACATTTGAACTGTCACTTTATTTTCAATTGACGTGCATCGAACAAAATTGTCCTGCCTGCGAACAGGCACACAGAGCTTGATTTTTTTGCTGTCAGAAATGTCTGACTAAGCCTGACTCTTGTGGGGTGTGGTGATGGCAATATAATTATGGAATACCATTCTTCTTATTTGCCCATGGGCAATGAGTAATTGGTGTTTGTGTTCAGGTGGTGGTTATTATCTGAGGATCCACTTCTGCTCTTATATATAGCAGAATGAAACTGTGGTTGTTGAGTTTGGAGCTGCATGTTTGTACAATGCATCTCTGTCAGTTTAAGTGTGCAAAGATGAGACTATCCTTCACTGCCTGGCTCTCTGGATTATAAGACTTATGAATATTAACTGCTTTAACAGAAACATTGCAGACACTTTCCTCAACTGCTCCACTGTAACAAAAGGATGTCAACTACTTGTGTGTAGATAAATTAAAATCTTCTAATGTACAGAACATAGCTAAACTCTATGACACATGTACAAATGGGCCTGTGGTGAAAATCACACATGAAGACAGTAAATTCCTAAATATGGAAATCTCATTTTAATGTGTCTACTTTAAGTAAAGCTCATCATCACTTTAGCCCCCATACTTTATACCCAAATCTGAAAAATTTTATCAGGATGTAATGATATCCTCAATTACTATTAGTCCTGAAGAAAGTAAGCCTGTATATGATAAAATAGCCAAAAGGTATGAGACAAGTTAACTATTTTAAATGTGTTTAGTAGTTCATTTATTTGCAAATTCTTCTGTGACATACATTTAATGAAACATTTATAACTGCGTTCTCCAAAACCATCAGCTCATCTTTTCCTATTTCAAATTGGTTTCCAAGCAACAGTGGGTATAAACATAATTTTTGCTCCTACCTGACTTGATTCTTTGAAAGTGTTGCGCCAGCTGACTAATCTGAATGGTTCATATTAACATGCTCCAATCCTACTAAAAGACTGAAATGCTGACAAGCTGACTCTCAGGTTGGTGTCGTGAGTATATTTTTCACATGAGATTGCCCTTGGGCCTTACAATTGATCCCTATGACCTTGAACTAGGGAGAATGAAAAGAAATTTCTGGCGCTTACAGAATGTATGACAGCACAAGAAAGTGAGTAAGGGGAGGAATATTACATTTTATAAACAAAATGGTAGAAACTGCACAGAAGTACAAGAAAGGTCAATTATTAAAACTAAGAAATAGAACTCAAGACTGCACTTTTCTCCCTTAAAATCCAGGAAGCTACCTCCCCAGAAAATGGCACAGGTTACTGATGCATGGAAGAAAACTCAGAATAAGTAAAACAGCAAGAGCAATGCTGAGCCTTATCATCCCCGAGGCTAAATGGACTTCAGTACAAGTGCAATATCACTAAAATTTCCACCTGTTGAGTCCAGCAATTTTAGTCTATTGAGAATCTCAGGTAACAGCACCTGAGCCATGAAGAATACACTAATAAGATCAACATGCATTCTTAGTCATTATTACCTTATTATTTATTCACAACTAATATTATTTCTCTAATGAAACTGAATCTTTTGTCAGTCTTCCTATCAAGGGAACAGAAGTGAGGAAGATATCCCCTTCTAGTCCGTACTATTTGGTTCTGTTCTTATTACCTGAAAAATAATTAATCTTGGAAAAGATCTATCAAGTATATTAAAAAGAATTCACTGATGGGCAGATCATTCCACTCAAAATTGGTTGTACAATATTTCAACTGTAGATTTATCTAAGTTAATTTGCAGATTAGGTTCTTTCAATTTTTATTGTAAGTTACACTAAGTGCCACACTTCAAGTGCTGATGTGCCAACGTTTCTAATATTAAGAAAAATTCATTGGTTTTTTTTGTTTGCTCTTAAACTTATGCCAAACACTGACATCTTGTTCAAACAGGGTAGAAGATGAGACCAAATTTAAATAACTAAAGCCAAAAGAGACTTCTTGAAGACTTGAATGCACACAGACAGGTTGGAACTTTGTTAATCACAGAAGTTCTACTGCTGTTACAGCATGCTGAAGCTAGAAGGCATCCTAGTCATGTTTGTTCTTCTAGATTCCATTGAACACCTCCCCCCACTCAAAAGCAGTAGCGAGGGTAGTGAATACTTTAATAAGGTTGTATGCTTGTGAACCGCATGTAAAGCTTGACATTATCTTGTTAAAAGTTTCTATAACAGTAATAACAGTATAAAAATATGTTGAGTGATTCACAGCAACCTGAAGTCAAAAGTCAATTTAAAAACATTCTTGCATTTAAGCAGCAACTATAAATATCTCAAAAGTGCTTCACATTTAATGTGCCACAGTACACAGTACTTTGACATGAAGTGGATGTTATGTGAGCAGATGAATTATTCTGTATTTCATAAAAAATGCCTAAACTACACCACTACTTGGGAAACCGTGTAAAAGCAGAGAAATCAATGTTACAGAAACACAATGCCAGTGAGAGGTTCAAAGGCAAGCAATGAAAAATTTAATTGCAATGATTTGGGAAGGAGACTTCCTAATTTCTTTTTTAAAATCATAATTTAGGTCCATGAGATCCTCAGGCAAAGAGGCTGAAGTAATTTCAAACTGTATTTTGAGGTCAAAATTTAACTAACTGAATGATACAATTCAGTATATCATAAAAATATACTTATATTTAAATCAAGGGTCTGTTCCCAAAACTGAACAAAATTAATACGCACATAGCAACACGTTGGCAAATTCCTATTTCCAACATTTGTAATTCATCAGGCTTGTCTGTTCACTGTCTTACTTTAATCATATTTCACTGACGGTCCGGTATAATTTAGCATAATTCACTGAGAAATCAGGGTGGAGATTGTGAATGAAACTGACAAGTGAATCAGTACTAAAGGCTGAAGATTGCAATTAGCAGACGCTTCGCTCCAACAGGTACACCCCAATTTGAAGTGCCAAGTACGAAGAACCAACCTGAGGCGATTTCACGAAGAAAACAGCCAAAGTAAAACCACATACTGCACCAGTTTGCAATAAATATGTTTGGAATCCTTTTGATGTGAAAATGCAACAAGCACGAAGTAAGCAGACGCGAGGGCTTTCCCCCTCTCTCCTCAGCTGGATTTGTGCGCGCGTGTAGTTTTATTTGACTTTTTGCATTAAAATGAGAACACATCCGTAAGGAAACTGCACTACAGAAATACATTCAATAACATCTCTACACTTTTCCTGAGCCCAGGAAGGCTAGACAGTTTTCCCTCCCCCCTCTGCTGGCTGCCAGGCCGAATCCTCAAAGGGGTTGCACATTACTGTATAAACAAAGTACAAACCGCTGAGTGAGGCAGCCAGGATGGAAGTGGCAGACTTTGGAAATCAGAGAGGATTTCACGTCAGCTGTTGTCTGGATTGGAGACTTCAAAGACACGGAGGAACACTTTATACAGTTTTCATTCTTAATAATGAGATCGAGAAACTCGGTCAATTTACTACAGCTATTTAATGTAGAGGGGTCTAAATACTTAAAAGGAGAAAGATTTTGACAGTTTAAAAGGGTTGTCACTATGGAGATAACATCAAACCGATGTGAATGACATTCAGCATTAACATTAAAAAACAATCACAAATTTTATCGAGTTAACCAAATTTACAAGTGAGTTTAAATCAAGAAATTTGCTTTTGAAGTCAAAATTCACAAGCGAGTACATTCATTTCTCAGTCCAACTTCTTGTACACAAGAGTCATGGTTTAATTTATTATCATAGCTAGTCGGCACAAAGCAACATTTATCACATCTAGACAAAACACATTGCTACACAGTACCTCCGTTTCTTTAGCACTGGAGCTGACACTATGCACTTCCAAGGCACAGTTTGTCCTCTTAGCTGCAATACAATAGGGGTAATCCTTGGCCACCATGGTAGCAGGTGAAGAAGATATCTTGGCGTTCACAGCTGATGATACTGTTGCGTGAAACTCGAGGGTCAAGTTATGCCTTGCAGCCAGAGTGCTGCCGGGCGCCGCAGTCTGTACACTTTGCTATGCACAGCGCGTGTCTGCCTGCATGGCTACCAGAACTGGGAAAGCAGAGCGGAGGCAGGCTACAGCAGCAGGATCAGAATGCAAACGCCAGTCAGCATAATCAACCCGCCCACAGGCAGGCAGGGGAGGCGGCCACTCACTGTGGAACCGGATCGCCGGAATGGAGCAAATCACTGAACCGCACAAACACCTCGGGGATACAAAAGACGCATACTTTCCGACCATGTGAACGAAATTCTGTTTTTTGCATTTCTCGCCCCCTGAGAATTGGCTGAAATTTGATCTGCACCTTTCTGGAAAAAAAGGGGGGTGGGGGTTCCCTGGTTTTATTATTTTAGGCTGTGGTGAACTTTGGGTAAAACAAAGTTCATTATTCGCTACTTATTGACATTTCTAGGGTTGGTACATTTTTCTTTACGTGAAAGAGGTACTCGCATTTTCCTCTTCCCAAGCGCCGTCTTCCAGAGTTGTCCCCAGTTCTCTATGACACACCATCAATAGTCACAAGCAGACGAGGACTTCCCAGTTAATTCTGTTTCCTTTCTACTCCCAGTCTAAATTCAACCGAAACCAATTCAAAACCAGGAGCTAGAATTTTTAACAGTAGGCTTCAACTAGCATCAGTCCGCTATTATGCCATTGGCCTTAACTTTGCCGTTCTCAAACTTTCTAAAAGGCTCAATGAGCAACTCTGCTCAGTTAGCCACAGGGACAGCAATGACGGCACTACAAGCAGACTCAGCAGGTAAATCTGTGTTATTGGACTGAAATTACTACAACTTTTGTTGCTATTCTTTGTTCTGAGCCGAATCAAGTTTCACCTTGAGCCCCAACAGTCATTCACAAGGTTCAGGATATGTAGGAGGTCATTCAGGTAAATGAGCAGACGGAGGCTGTGAGAGAGGAGAGACTAACAAAAAATCCACAAATTATTAACACAATCTCAAAAGCCCCCACCATCCCACTTTCTTCTCATCCTTCAATACAATCACGTCTCAAATCTATGCCTATTGTTCCCATGACCCCCTCTCCGAATCAGATATCCATCTTTCACACAGCACCAAATTGTCCTGAATCAAAGTCAATAAATGTGGAGCTGGAAAAGCTCAGCAGGTCAAATAGCATTTGAGGAGCAAGAAAGTCAATATTTCTGGCCAAAACCCTTTGCCAGGACGAGGGAGAGGGAGGGGAGCCCAGAAATATACAGAGGGAGGAGGGTGAGGCGAGGCGAAGCAAAGATAGGTGGATGCAGGTAAGAGGTTATTGCGGTTGGTCAGTGGGAAGGGTGGAGCGGATATGTGAGTCGGAAGATGGACAGGTTGGTGGAGAACGGATTTTGAAGCTGGTGAAGTCAATTTCCAGGCCATTGGGTTGTAAGCTCTCAAGGTGGAATATGAGGTGTTGTTCCTCCAGTTTATGTTTGGCTTCATTGTGACAGTGGAGGAGGCCAAGGATAGACATGTCGCCAGGGGAGTGGGAGGGGAGTTAAAGTGGATGGCAACCGGAAATTCAGGTTGGTTGATGGGTGCAGAGTGCAGATACTCTACAAACCAGTCCCCGAGTCTGCATTTGGTCTCCCTGATATAAAGGAAACCACATCAGGAGCAATGGAAACAGTAGATGAAGTGCAAGTAAATCTCTGCTGGATTTGGATTGTCTGGGGCCTTGGATGGAAGTGAGAGGGGAGGTGTAGGGGTAGGTGTTGCACCTCCTGCAGTTGCAGGGAAAGATACCAGGTGTGGTGGAGGGGTTGGCGGGGAGTTTGGAACTGGCAAAGGAATCACTGAGTGAACAGATCCTGTGGAAAGCAGACCGGGAGGGGAAGGAAATATCTTTTTATTGGTTGGGTCTGATCCTAGGTGACAGATCCAGAATTATACAATTGTAGTCAATTATCAGCAATGGCTTCTCTTTCCATCCCAATGGCATTATCAGTCGGGTCCCTCAAATATCTATTCTATTTTCACTCTTGTTCATTTACATGCTGCCTTTAGAATCACTGTAGACATCAAGCCAATTTCCACTAGACAACTGAGAATGCCAAGCTCTACCTTCCCATCAAAACTCTTGACTGCCTCCAGAGCCTCCATGTGTTTAGCCTGCTTGTTCAACATATCTGTTTGTTCAACATCCAAACTTGAATGAGTTACAATTTGTTCAGCTAAACATTGGTACTGTACTCTAATTATCATCTATGGTCCATCTAGAGATTTCACATCCATGCCACTAACTCCATGGCCCTTCTAGTCATTGTTTTCATTTTAACCAGGCTATTTGCAACCTTAGCATACTATTCAACCAAGGCTGAGCTATTGGTCCCAAATCCTGGTATTCATCTTTACCCTTACAGGGGCCAATCTATTTCTGAAGTACTCAGCTAAGGCCTTGTTGTCTTCAAAGTCAACTATTTAAATGCTGTCTTGTCAGATCTCCATGCCTCCATAAAGTATTATTTTAATTCAATCATGGGATGTGGGCATTGCTATGTGGCCAGCATTTATTGCCTGTCCCTAGTTGCCCTTGAGAAGGTGGAGATGAGCTGCCTTCTTGAACTGCTCCAGTCCTCCTGCTGTAGGTTGACCCACAATGCTATTAGGGAGGGAATTCCAGAATTTTGACCCAGCAACAGTGAAGGAATAGCAATATATTTCCAAGTCAGGATGGTGAGTGGCTTGGAGGGGAGATAACAAGCATGGGGCTGGATGAACACAGCAGGTCAAGCAGCATCACAGGAGCAGGAAAACTTGACGTTTCGGGCCTAAACCCTTCTTCAGAACTGGGGGAGGGGAAGAGGGTTCTGAAATAAATAGGGAGAGAGGGGGAGGCGGATAGAGGATGGATAGAGGAGAGGATAGGTGGAGAGGAGGCAGACAAGCCGAAGAGGCGGGGATGGAGCCAGTAAAGGTGAGTGTAGGTAGGGGGGTAGGGAGGAGGTAGGTCAGTCCAGGGAGGACGGACAGGTCAAGGGGGCGGGATGATGTTAGTAGATAGGAGAGGGGGGTGTGGCTTGAGGTGAGAGGAAAAACAGGTTAGGGAGGTGGAGAGGAGCTGGGCTGGTTTTGGGATGCGGTTGGGGGAGGGGAGATTTTGAAGCTTGTGAGATCCACATTGATGCCATTGGGCTGCAGGGTTCCCAGG
>JAHRHZ010000064.1:28658703-28703118 GCA_024137785.1 Ginglymostoma cirratum
CATCTCCTATCTACTAACATCATCCCGCCCCCTTGACCTGTCCGTCCTCCCTGGACTGACCTATCTCCTCCCTACCCCCCTACCTACACTCACCTTTACTGGCTCCATCCCCGCCTCTTCGACTTGTCTGCCTCCTCTCCACCTATCCTCTCCTCTATCCATCCTCTATCCACCTCCCCCTCTCTCCCTATTTATTTCAGAACCCTCTTCCCCTCCCCCAGTTCTGAAGAAGGGTTTAGGCCCGAAACGTCAAGTTTTCCTGCTCCTATGATGCTGCTTGACCTGCTGTGTTCATCCAGCCCCATGCTTGTTATCTCGGATTCTCCAGCATCTGCAGTACCTTTTATCTTAGAGGGGAGATTGCAGGTGGTGATGTTTCCATATATTTGCTGCACTTCTCCTTTCAGGTGGAACTGTCCATGGATTTGAAGGTGCTGTCAAAGGACCTTTGAATATCTGCAGTTCATCTTGTGGACAGTAACTGATACTGCGGGTTGTTGGTGAAGAGACTGAATGCTTGTGAATGTGGTACTAAACAAGGGAGTTGCTTTGACCTAGGTGGTGTCATGTTTCTTGTATGGTTGGAGCTGCACCCATTCAGGCAAGTGGGAAATATTCCATCATTGTCCTGACTTGTGCCTTGTAGATGATGGAGAGGATTTAGGGAGGAAGGAGGTGAGTTATTCAATGCTGTATTCCTCGTCTGTGATCTGTTTTTGTAGCCACTGTATTTATTTGGCTAGTCAAATTCAGTTTCTGATCAATGGTAAACCCCCAGGATGTCGATATTTGGGGTGGACAGCGGGGGAGGCGGGTGGTGACGTCTGGATGGTAACACCATTGAATGTTAGTTAGATGACTATCTCCAGGAAAAGATACTCATTGTCTGGCATTTGTGTGGTATGGATGTTACTTGCCATTTTTCAGCCCAGCCTAAATATCGATATTGTTTTGTTGCATTTGAACATGGACCACTTCATGAGAAGTTGCAAATGCCAATGAACATTGATTGCACAATCAGCAAACATTCCACTTCCAACCTTACGATGGAGACATCATTGTTGATGAAGGATCTGATGGTAAATGGGCCTAGGATATTGCCTTGAGGAACTCCCTACCTCTGGACCAGAAGGTCTGGGTACAAGTCCCACCTGCTCCAAAGTCCATAACATGTACAAACAGGTTGATTTTACAAAAAACATATTCACCCCAAGGAATTCCTACAGTCACAAGTGCAACTTATTCAAAGCTCTACTTCTGTCCTAACCCATAAAAAGCTCACTGACGCATCACTATTGTCCTTGCTGTTACAATTAATTTTTATTGTCCTCTGGCTAAAGAAGAGAAAAATATGTTAATGTAGGTCCTGCCCTGATTGTTCTCAGTTGCAGAAATATTGAATACTTCATGCATGATCAGGATGGAACTCAGATCCGCTAGAATTCAAGATTTGGCTGGTGATTTGTCACAAGAAGATGCTGAAGATAATACAGTAAGTGCTAGGAAAAAATCATGCAGAAAGTTTCAGGAAAATCCACTACTATGGAAATAGTGGTAAATTCTGACTGAGATATAGAAATAGTCTAAAGCCTTCAAATTCCAAACTAACTTGATGGGCAGAGAAAAAATGAACTATAAAGTAGATTTTACCATTGGACATGCAGTGAGGAGCAATGCCTGTAACCAAGGCAAGTTTTAAGAACCTAAGAAATAGGAACATGAGTTGGTCATTTGGCCCTCTAACTCTTCTCTGCCAGTCAATAAGATTGTGGCTAATTTTTGACCTTAATATTACTTTCTTGATTTCCTTACAATGCAAAAGTCTACTAATATCACTTCTGAGTGTCATCAACAACTGAACCTTCACAGCTTTCTGTGTAGGTAATTCCAAAGATTCACAACTTTTTGATAGAAACAATTTCTCCTCATTTCAGTCAATTTCACAATGAGCTGAAAGGCTTCTTTCTGTACTGTAAAGCTCCAACTCTAAATGGCTCTCAGGAAATCTCAGCGTTGGTTTTCAGATCTAACATTTATTTTAATTGGTAGAAAATCAAGAGCTGTGAACAAGTGAATCAGAGTGTTGGGGCCAGAACAATCCATTTCGAATAATGAAAATGGAGGGGATAAGATAATGTATTTGGTTGTAGCAGCATGCTGGATGTGCCAGAAAATGTGGAATATGATCTGTTGAAAATGAAGACCTGTGGGGTTGTAGATGGGGACTCGAGGAACCCTGCTGTCGTCCTGCGAGGGAGGAGAAGGAGTGATAACAGATGTGTACGAAATTGGACACAGTGAAGGGCCCTGCCAACTTTAGAAATGGTACACTTGGTTTTTTGGCGCCATTCTTCTCATTATCCTACTCCCCAAACACTCCTTCCAGTGAAGTAGCTATTTATTAGTGTTTCCTTCGATTTAGTACACCTATGTGGTCTCACCGACAGTGGTGAGACCAACCCCAGGCTATGAAACCATTTTGTGGACTGCCTCTGTGCAGTCTGCACGAACCGCCTTTAAATTAACTTCTACTCAAAACTACTTGGTCTTTAATCCCTTTGCGCAGTGTACTGGGAAACTCCCGATCAATAATCCATTAAAATGTTTAGCACTTGACGTATGGTTCCTGTTCACATTAAGTCATTTCCTCCGTCATACCTTTGTCAAAGTTATATAATGACAAGAATTACAAAGATATTCATATAAATGGAAAACTTCCATTCACCTATTTGTTGTAGTTGTAACCTTGCAACAATAGGTAGCGTGGTGCAGGGAAACACTGAGAGCCAGTTTTTATATTTTTTACCTGGTTTCCAAGTATTTTCTTGTCTACATGTCAGTTATATGTAACATACATCTGGGTGTTTTAACCCAATAAATGGAACATGGATCTCGCTAGCCAATTTCAAGCCTTCCTCTGTCATCTGTTGCCATAATTGTGGCTTCCACATTTTGTGTGTTAGCTTGTGCATCTCACCTTCCCTGTTTGCTTCTTTCAGTAATATGGTGGCTGATCCTGAACCTAGTTTTGAGCTGATTGCCTTGCTCCATTATTGACTGCTGTATTGTTTTGTGACTATTTCTATCCCCTGTATCTTATCCTCATTAATGTAATGGCAGCACCTCAAGCCACAAATTCTCATAACCCCTACCTCTGCAAACTGAAGCCAATTCTGGTACGTGAACTGTAAAACACAATAGAGTCATAGAGTCATAGAGCTGTACAGCGTGGAAACTTGTCCATGCCGACCAGATATCCTAAATTAATCTAATCCCATCTGCCAGCATTTGGCTCATATCTCTCAAAATTGTTCCTATTCATATACCCATCTAGATGCCTTTTAATTGTTGTAATTATACCAGCCTCCACCATTTCCTCTGCCAGATCATTCCGTACACGCACCATCCTCTGTGGGAAAAACTTGCCCCTTAGGTTCCTTTTCAATCTTTCCTCTCTCACCTTAAATCTATGCCCTCTAGTTTTGGACTCCCCCACCCCGTGGAAAAGACCTTGGCTATTCACCCTATCCATGTCCGTCATGATTTTATAAACTTCTATAAGGTCACCCCTTAGCCTCCGACGCTCCAGGGAAAATAGCCCCAGCCCATATAGCCTCTCCCTATAGGTCAAACCCTGCAATCCTGGCAACATTTGCAAATCTTTTCTGAACCCTTTCAAGTTTCACAACATCCTTCCTATAGTAGGGAGACCAGAATTGCATGAAGAATTCCAAAAGTGGCCTAAACCAATGTCCTGTACAGCTGCAATATGACCTCCTGTACTCAATGCACTGACCAACAAAGACAAGCATACGAAATGCCTTCAATATTCCGTCTACCTGCGACTTCACTTTCAAGGAACTATGAACCTGCACTCCAAGGTCTCTTTGTTCGGCAACACTCCTGAAGACCTTACCATTAAATGTATAATGAGTTCTTTACACGTATTCATAATGAATGAGATGTACTACATAATTTTTAAGGGTCTTCTAAAATAACTGCCTCTTTCTTCAGTGCAAATACTAAACAAAATTTAGCTTTTATTCTTTTAACCAGTTCAAGTGATGCAATTGAATCTATCGTGCCTTTGCAGATTGCGGGCCTTTCATAAACTTAATAAATGAAATGCACTGGTAAAAAGATGCTCAGACAAGTGTCAGTAACTGTTTATTAAACTTTAGTAACCTCAGCCATCAGTAAAATTTTATTTTGCAGAAGCAGATCACTTCGTGTACATTCGTGTGGTCTTTGAAAATAGGATGTTTTGACTGACCAGGAGACTTTAAAAAGTGCAAAGTTATAGCTTTATCTTTGAAGGCTTTCATTTAATGTGCTTACTTGTTCACAAAAACATTCTTGATATCTGACCCAGCACTGGAATATGTGATGAAGTCGTTGGCATTGTGGTAATATCACTGGAATAGTAATCCAAAGGCCCCGGCTAATGCTCAATGGGTTAAAATCACGGCACTTCACTGGGGAGAATTTGAATTCCATTAATAAATCCTGGAATTTAAAGTTAATCTCTCTAATGATGACCTAAAGATTATCATCACCTGTTGTAAAAACCCTTCTGTTTCATAATGTCCTTTAGGAAATAAAACTTGCTATCCTACATAATCTGGCCTGAATGCAAATCCAATCCCACAATTTGGTTGACTATAAAGGCAATCAGGATTGAGCAACTAATGCTGGCCATGCAATGACACCCACATCCCATGCAAGAATATAGGAAAAAAAACTGCGTCGTTGGCTCCCACTTTCTCATTCCAGACCCAGGAATCAGCAATGAAGAGCTGATATTATCCTAACAAACAGTTATTAATAATAGAGAATTAATCCAGAAGTTGCTGATCTTCCATTTAAATGTGAACAGTATTTCAGGTAAAGCTGCTATGAGGTGATCTATGATAATTGAGATTCTTACAGTTTAGAGTGCTAAAACATCCTTTTTTGAAAACTATAATCCATTCATATCACAACAATTGACATCATTAATCAGACAGAAAATTTATTTTCCCTCTAATTTGTACCTTTCCTGTGGATTTAGAAGCAATTTACATTTTAATATTCAGTTGGTGCTGTTTTCTCATCATTCAAAATATTGTAGTGACCCTGCAACCTTTGGTGCTCCAGTGGCTCCCAAAGTGGAAAACCCAGAAATCAACAATTATTATATTAGTACTTAAAAACATTAAATTCTTTCAAAACACTTAAAACGAATTGTTTGCCTAAAGTGACGATAGTGTCGGTTGTTTCAATTTTTGCAAGTATTCACAGATCTTACCTTCCCCAAAGGTATTGAAATTGAAATTTTTGAAACAAACAAACTAACCAACAAACAAACACTTTTAAAACAAACATTTACACATTCCCCTTCCCTTCTTCACATGCAAATATTCCTCTCACCTTTGAGGAGCATGAAAAATATTAAATGTAGTTCACAAACTATTTGGTACTGATTAGAATTAACAGAACTATGAATAACTGATCATTGATTCAAATTTGTATAATTTCTAAAGAAATCCAACTCAGAGTAATGACAGACAAATAAATGAAAACATTTTGAGTTTTCTTGAGGATTTTATTCCATTGTTAGAATGAGAAGTGACTTCTCGCTTCACATTAATTCCTTCTCAGAGTTCTGAAGAACTTTTATACTGAACACAGAAGGTTAAGTCTGTTCTCTCTCCACAGATGCTGCCAGACCTGCTGAGTTTCTCCATCATTCACTGTCTTTGTATGAGAAGCTGGTTACTCTGATGAGTAGAAATATTCATTGTGCCTTACTGCCAGCCATGACTCATTTACCTGAAGAATTTCTTAAGTCTGATTACTTACAAAATCACACAGACTACTTGAACAATCCACCATTCAAGCTTGTGGCCTGCGAGTTTGTAGTTCTTTCTTTTTTGCTTGACCACACATCCATCATAGATCTAATACCCATTAAATAATAGAATGTATACTGCACTTAGAGGCCTCTCAGCCCATCTCGTCCGTGCTGGTTCCTTACAAGAACAATTTAGCTAGTCACACTCTCTCACTTTATCAAAGTAGTCCTTAAGTTTCCTTTCTTCAGGTGCTTATCCAATTCCAACTTGAAAGCCACAATTGAATCAACTTCCATGACACTCTCAAATAATGCATTCCATATCCTAACCATTCACTGTACAAAAGTCCTGATGAATGGTTTTGGCCCAAAACGTTGACTTACCTGCTCCTCAGATGCTGTCTGACCTGCTGTGCTTTTCCAGCCTCACACCTAGAGACTGTACAAAATGTCTCTCATGTCAGCACTTGATTAATCTATTATTATTTAATTCTGCTAAAATTCACATTTGCTCAGAAGATTATTTCCTATCATTCCAACTAGTATTATGATTAGAACGTTACATTTGCACTTGAGGCAAACAAATAGTGAATATGAACATTCCTATTTGAGAACATATAAAAGAGAACAGTTCCTGCAGAAATCCATGTGGAACTGATTGTCTTCACTGAAAATTTAAATAATACTTAGAAAGAAAATGCTCATCCATTATTGCATTTTTAAAAGGTGAATTTTAGGCTTTTCCATGTGAGAGCTACTGAAAGTGAAATTTACGTTCCCAGTTTCAGAATAAGTTATCCCCGACCAATGGCAATGTATTTATATAGCACCTTTAATGTAATAAAACATCCCAAAGCACATCACAGGAACATTATAAAACAAAATATGGCACTGAACTGCATGTTAGATCAGATGACCAAAAACATTTGTCAAAAAGCAGGTTTTAAGGAGTATCTCAGAGGAGGAAAGAAATGCAGAGAGTTTTAGGGAAGGAATTGCAAAGGTCAGAGCCTAGGCAACAGAAGACGTAGTCACCGATGATGGAGTGATTAAATCAGGGATGCTCAAGAGGCCAGAATAGATATGTGCAAATATGCAGGATAGTCCTGAGGCGGGAGCAGATCACAGATTTAGGAAAAAGTGACACCATGGAGACATTTGAAAACAAGGACACAAATTTTAAAATCAAGATGTTTCTTGGTGTGCAACTAATGTATATCAGTAAGCACAACAGTGACATGTGAATGAGACTAGGCGTGAGTTAGGACACAGGGAGCAGAATTTTGAATACCCTCATAGAATCATAGAATCTCTACAGTGTGGAGGCAGGCCATGAGGCCCAGTGAGTCCACACTGATCCTCCGAAGAGCATCCAGCCCAGAAGCACCCCTTACCCTCTACCTGTAACCCTGCATTTTCCATGGATAATTCACTTAGCCTGCATATCCCTGGACACTATGGACAATTTAACATGGTCAATCGACCTAACATGCACTTTGGACTGTGGGAGGAAACCCATGCAGACATGGGGAGAATGTGCAAACTCCACACAGTCACTCGAGGGTAGAATCAAAGTTGTCTCCCTGGCGCTGTGAGGCAGCAGTGTTAACCACTGAACCACTGTGCCACCTCAAAGCTTACATAGGGCAGAATCTTGGGGACCACGCAGGAGTGCATTAGAATAGTCAAGCCTAGAGTTAATAATGGCACAAGTGAGTGTTTCAGTAGCAGACAAGGTGAGGTAAGGATGATGTTAATGGGTGGAATAACTGCTATATATGTGGTGGTGCAAAGATGATGCTCGAAACTTATCTCAAGATCAAATATAACACTAAGCTTGCAAACAGTTATATCACTGTCAGATACTCACTTTTTTTCAAAATGCCTCAACCCCAGCCTCATAAAGGCCTCCCCATATTGCACCAATGTGGCACTTTTACATGACCCCTATCAGCGAATCTGATTGTCCAGAGTAATTTCACTTAAAAGACATTTTGAGATGGAACCTTTTTAAAGCCAACAAAGTGCATAGATTTGTAAAGGTGCTAGTTGGCATGAGTTTCCTGAAAATATAGAAATACACTGTGGATCACAGAGCTGGAATAATATTGAGAAATATTCAGTCGGTAATTGGTAAGACAGTGCTTTTTTGTCAACCTGTTTGGGCACATTATGGTGGAATCTCCATGGCCATCACATTCTGAGGAAGAACCTGGACCCTTTTGACCCAGAAGAAGGGCCACTTCCACAATGCCACAAAAGCCCTCAAGGTAAAATTGCTTTCATTTTGCTCTGTCAAGCAGTGGTAAGTACAGTGCATGAGTGCTAATTGGAACCATCGTTCTGAACAGCTGAAGTACAATTTGTGGCAGACACAGAAACCTTTGAATGTTTCTCATTCCCGTTTTCTTTGCGTGACTACAATGTGTTTCTGTGCACCACACACAGCAGCCTACACTACAAGTCTTTCCAAATCTGAGACTCTGAATGGCTTTGAAAAGCCATTCTGTTCCCTATAATGTTGCCCAAACCATTTTAAACAAAGCATTTAAAAATGAAATCACTTTTTCTTTCATTTATAAATAATTATACAAAAGTGGGTGCAGAAAGTTTTGTGCAATACTTAATCAATATTTGTATTGTATTTCTCAGTGAAACTATTTACCAAGAAACAAATGACCTTCAAGGCAGTTTCTGGTAGGAATCATCACCATAGAAACCCTGGGGAGAAGCTCAAATCAGTCCTCCCGTCAACTGCTTGACTTTGAAATGTCATCACAAATGATTTAGATAAAATGCTTTAGATTTGATTTTCAGTTTTACCTTTAAGTCTCTTGCTATGTCTCATATTTGTCTGAACTTAGCCCAGCTTTTAAAAATCACACCTGTGCCACTCATTAAGTACAAAAGGGTAAGACAAAAGCTTCCTATTTTGATGATTATCCAGATGGTAATTAAAAACAATCCAAATAGAAAACTATATGTTAGCTTTACAGCAGGACGTTTTTCAAGAACAAAGTAATAATAACTAAGAATAAGGCTGCTGCAAATCTTTAAGTTATCAGTGAATATTTTTCCTCCCTTATAAGAGTTAACTCAGAAAAAGATAATCTCCCATTTAGACAAGCATTGCCTAATAATAATTTTCCAATTGTACCTGAATGAATGGACTACCTCTTGTATTTCTATGTCCAAACATATGGTAGATATTGGTGAAAATCTGATGTTTTGTGCAGGTTATCAGCTTAAAGTATTTTGCTAACTTATCTAATAGCATACTCAATTTAATATTCACATTGACAAAGTGTTCCAAACTATGCCAAAAACAAACACAAACACAATCTGGGTTAGGTGTCTCTGCCACCAGTCCACAGCAATGGTCAAGTGTCTGAAAACGTTGTCAAGTTTAGGCCTCATTTGAATTCCAAACAGTAATGTGTGGGTGCCAATTGGCTGCTATGCAGCAGCTTGGCAGATTCAGGACAACTTTGACATGGTAGGCAGGCTGGCAGCAGGCCAAGAAATCTTGTGAGGTCAGAAGGAGCATGCTGGTCTCACAAAATCTAATATTTCATTTATCCAGCTCGAGTAGCTTGCAGCAGTCCCCTTAAGGATGACTGGATCTAGGGCAATCACTACCTGGTAGAATTGAGCTACAGGGCATTTCCATTTGTACATGAAAATGAATCTGAAAGTTGCATATTTAATCTCACCCCTGCTTGAAAACTGAATCTGTCTTCAAAGGCTTCTTAAGATCTTCATTCAAAAGTCCTCAGTTTCCCATTTTGGAAGTGAAAAATGGGTGACCAACAAATAAAAATTATACTTTCTTCTTAAATTAGAAAACAGATGCACAAATTTGAAGCTCAGACCTATTTTGGAATAATAATCTGACAAGATGAAGCAGGTTATGTACATCAATGTGAACCTGATCTCTAGCTGAGGAAATGATTGTGAATGATTTTCACATTTTTCAACTGCATCACTATCTTGCTAAAATTTAGTCATTGTCTAACCTTTAATAAGGTGTGGAATAAGGGCCACATTCATAGGGAGCATAACTTTGAGGTGCATGGTTTTGTTGAAGAGACACTGAACATAGTCTTGGCACATCCTCACATAAGACAGAAAAAATGACAGAAGAACCATCTCTTGGTCATGTTACGAAAACTTTGTTTTGTTCTCATCAGAACAAATCCAAGAATGGCATATTTCAGTCAATTTCAACAATTGATAGTACAGAAGAAAAGGGGCGCTTGTTGGTTTGCAAGTTCATTCTGATTGGCTCAGATGTCATCATGGAGATAGCAAAGCAGATCTTTGCTTCCAGGTAATTCAAAAAAGGCACAGGGCTTGAATGTATTCCTTTCATTTGCAGAGAACAAGTCGTGTGTAAAGTAAGCCTCAGTGTGCCACATTACCAGCTCAACTGATTAGCTTAAATTGGTTGTTAGTGTGACTCTTAGTGAACTCGTGATTGTTTAGAAGTGGTGCTCAATTGCAGAATCACATCCAACAGTAAACATTTGTTGTGGCTTTTGCAAACATGGGCTGTAGGAGTGAAGTTAGTATTTTGCCTATTGCCAGCAGTTGAAGGAGCATATTACACTTTTCCACTGGGGCTGGAACTCAAAGGGGCTAGAAGGAAATCATTGTGACAGTTGGACCAAAGGCTGTCTCTTTCAGACCTGAAATTTGCCTTGGTATTGAGTCCAGAAAATGCTAGAAATGTTCTTGGTTAATAAGTATTTCATACCAGTGATAGAGTGAAAAGTTTTTAAAAAAAGTTGCATTCCCTTTAACTGGCCACATCAGTAACAGAAATGGTGTTCACGAAGAAGTGAATGTCCATATGTCACATTCCTTACCTGCTAACTCATCCTTGCAGCTAAAGAACATAGAAAAATTATTAATACCTTGTGTACTTAATTTAGGTTTCACTTCTTTTTAAGAAACTTTCTTTAGCAAACTAGGAAGTTAAAGTTGATACAGTACCTTTGGAAATGGATGCCTAGTCTACCGTATACCACCACAATTAGGAGGTACTATATGTAGCCACCAGCTCCAAAGGCTAGCAGAAAATCCCTTTGCTCATATCTCAACAATGAGAACATAGATCCAATTTTCAAAAAAAGTTCATTAAAATGGTTCAAACTGAATGAAGAAGAGGAGAGTATTTACTGTGATAAGGATTCTAAGGATTAAATAAAGATTTGAAATATAATTCTTTCAGTTCTACCTTTCCATATGAAAAAATGGATTAGTATGCTTTTTGGATTTTCCATTATCTTCTTACTTCACTGTTTATGATTTACATAGGATAATTAATTATCCAGAACTCACTAATTTTAAACATTTCCATTACAAACATATGGGAACACCATTGTCTGCAAGTACTGTTTGAAAATACTCACTATTCTGACTTAGCCAACTTTTCACTGTTGCATGGCCAAAATCCTGGAACTCCCTCCCTTTCAGCGTTTTTTCTTGGGGGGGTCTACCTGCAGCAAATGAACTGCAGGGGTTCAAGGAGGCAGCTCAACACTAATTTCTCAAGGACAATTAGGAATGGAAATAATTGTTGTTCCCGTTAGCAAAGCCCACATCTCATGAAAGAGTTTTAAAGAAAAAGCCATTTGAGCTATATAATTGAAAATGTAATCAATTTTTTAAAAAGTATAACCTTGGGATAAAAAAGAAAGTCATAAATGTGACATAATCTCATTTAGACCTTCATAAACAGAGGAGCTCTTTTTTCCAACACCAGGCTATTTCTGGTTTGAGCAAATGTAACTAGTATGGCATTAACAAAGTCTGCCTTAATGACAGCCATTTTCAAGCAGCATCTCTCACAAGGCATTTTGTGAATAAAATGAAAAATTGAATAAAGATTTTTAGTGAAGTTGATAATAAGTTTAGTCAAAGCTATTTTGACAAACAGAATGCAGTGCAGTTCTCAGGATATCTAAGAACATGATTCAGACGCCCAAGTATTTTGTTTTATTGGTTGTCTTAGACAAAAATAAAAATACTAATGATTTTTAGCAATATTTTAAAAAATTTAATCAAACAAATCATCAATCATACACATGATTGCAAACAATTGGATCTACCTGACCTAATAAAGGAGCTGCCAAAATTAACTTAATTTTTTATTCAAAAGGTTATATAATGACACTGCTTCTCTTCTAAGAACATAAGAAACAGGAGCAGGAGCAGGAGAAGACAATGTGATGTATTGACCTGGTACAGCATTCAATACTATTTATCATGGTTGATATTCAGTTCCAATCCCAGTCTCCCACCGGCTCCCCATATTCCCTGATTCCCTGAGAGATTTAAAACCCTTACTATTTTAACATTAAATATGTTCAGTGTTGGAGGATCTGCAACTCTTTGGGGTAGAGAATTCCAAAGATACTCAACTCTTTTGAATAGAGAAATTTATCCTCGTCTCCGTAGGGTGAACTTTATATTAAATCAAACACTCACCTTGTTTTCATAGAAACACTCCAGGCAGAAAACTTTACGCAATCCTTTTTATCAATGTCTTAGGTTCTTTCCATGCAATGAAGTCAATTCTCTTGACTTCAATTTCTTATGGTTTATTTTATATCCTCTACTCGAGCATTGGGAACATTGTTCCACATCTGGAATTTTCACTTGGAAACACTTTCCTACATCATGTCCGGCTTTCAAAAGACATTTTCTTTAAGTATTCCTTCTCATGTTATGGAAGGTGCCTGGGGTGGTTTGTTTGTATTAAAGGAACTATTGAAATGCAAGCTGATGTTTCATGTGTGTGACAGAGGAGAAAGAGAAGAGATCAGGTCAAATGCATTTTTAATCCATTTGTAAATTACATAGATTGATACTCCAATATCATGTTGATATGAAGGAATGTGTCCTCTGTGAGAATGAACATTGCAAGAACATATCTTAATACCAATTTACTTTGATCTCAGATGGACTTCAGCTGTTTAAAATGACTATTTTCAGGGAAGAATTAATTAAATGTAGAATGGGGGACTGTAAGATCTCCAGAATAAGTTAATGAATAGATATTGCCATTCTGATGTTCAATGGCATGTGCACACGACAAGTGGGTCCGTCCATGTCAGAATAATTTTCTTTGTGCATTGTAAAGAAAGTGCCAGTTAGTTGCTGTACTGCCTGTGGGAAGCTCTGGATTCAAGTACATCTGGTATTTCTGCTAATAGACTGATCATTGCCAAATCATCCCAGTCCCAGTGGTGCAGTGATGATACACATACAGTTTGAATAAGGCACAGAGATACTCTTGGATGAAGAAAATGACATCCATTTAGATAGTGCCTTTCACAAACACATGACATTTCAAACCGCTTTATCGTAACGAAATACTTGCTTTGAAATGTCGCCACTGTTGTAATTTAGGAAGCACAGCAACTAATTTGCAAATTTGTGCACAGCAGATTCCCATGGACCAGATAATCTGTCTTGTGATATTGATTGAGGGATGAGTGCTGACCAGGGATGCCTCTTCTTGTGCTCTTTGAAATGGTGCCAAGGGATCTTTTAGAATAACAACCTCAGGGCAGACAGTATCTTCGTTTAATATTTCATCCACAAGGAAGCACCTTCAGCACCACAACATTGCTTCAGTACTGCACTGGAACATCACCCTTGATTTTTGAGCTCAAGTCCTGGAGTAGGACTTCAGTCCACAATCATATGACTCAGCTGTGAGCATGTTGACATCTGAGCCATGGCTGACACAGTGTTGTAACTTCAAAGCTTCAGTATTAATCCTGTGCCACATTTAAAGTCAACAGCTGTGATGGGTATAGAGAAATGTAACAAGAGCCAAACAGGTGCCAGATTTGGCTCTAAAACCAGCTATGTCGCCACTTTGGAGCCAAGCTGAATTAAAGTTGAAGTCCAAATACATTTTATTGTGTCAGTCTAATGATCAAAGCTAAGCCTGACCAAAATAAAAACAGAAAATGCTGGAAATACTCAGCAGGCCATGAAGCATCTGGGGAGCAAGCGATGGAGTTAACATTGCAGGTTGATTACCTGTCATCAGGCCTGGAATAGGTATTAAGTTAATGAAAGGACAGACAGAAAAGAATAAAGGGGGAAATCTATAACAGGGTGGAAGACAGGAGATAATTAAATGAAAAAAGGGTTGGTATTGCAAAGCCAACATGAGTGATAATGGAATATTAAAGGAACAAAAGATGCATCCATAGGAGGTGTGAATGGTAGAATGATGAACAGATGTTGTCCAAAAGCAGAAACAAGAGAAAACAAAAGTTAAACAGGGTTGATACAGTGTGGCGCAGGGGGAACACAGCAGGTCAGGCAGCATCAGAGGAGTAGGAGAGCTGACATTTTGGGTCTAGACCCAAAACATCAACTCTCCTGCTCCTCTGATGCTGCCTGAACTGCTGTGTTCCTCCAGCTCCACACTGTATCAACTCTGACTCCAGCATCTGCAGTTCTTGCTATCTCATAGTTAAACAGGAACCTGTGAAAAAAATGAAAACAAAAATAGGACAGACGTTACAGCCTGAAATTGAATTCAAAGTTGATCCTGGGAGTTGCTTATTAAATGCCTATTTGAAAGATAAGGTGCTGTTCCTAGAGATTATATTCAGCTTCATTGGAACATTGCAGGGGACTGAAGGCAGAGAAGTCAGCATACGATTAAAGAGAGGAATTAAAACTACATAACAACTGTAGACTCGGAGTCACACTTGTGGACTGAATGCACAAAGCAATTACCCATTTTACATACAGACTTTCCCCTTTGTTCTTTATCTACCCTCCTTCCATTCACTTGCTTAAAACCTTACATTTCTCATTTATTTCAGTTCTAATGAATAATGTAGAAACGAGTCACTGAAGTAGGCCATTCGGCCCTTCAGGCTTGCTCCACCATTCAATATGATCATGGTTGATCCTTTACCTCAAGCCATATTCCTGCTTTCTCCCTATATCCTTGATGTCTTTAAAAGCTAAACACTGATCTGTCTCTTTCTTGAATATATTCAGTAACTTAGCCTCCAGTGCATTCTGTGGAAGATATTCAACTGGTTCACTATACTTTGAGTGAAGAAATATTTCCTCATCTCAGTTCTAAATAGTCCAGTTCTCTATCCTGAGACCATGTCGCCGGTCTAGACTCCCTAACCAGGGAAAACATCCCCCGTACATCTGGTCTGTTTAGCCCCATTAGAATGTTATACGTTTCAATCAGATCCCCTCTCATTCTTTTAAACTGTTGTAGATTCATACCCAGTCAAACTAATCTCTCCTCATAGAACAGTTCAAGAAGGCAGCTCATCACCACCTTCTCAAGAGCAACTAGGGATGGGCAAGAAATGCTGACTAGCCAGCGACACCCACATCCCATAAATGATTTTTAAAAAAGCAGCCCAGTGAATTTCCACTGCAATCTTTTATGGTAAGTATATCCTTTGTGAGGTAGGAAGACCAAAACTGCATGCAATATTCCAGGTGTCATCTCATCAAATTCCTGAATAATTACAGTAAGACATCCCCACTTCTGAACTCAAATCCTCTTGCAATGAAAGCCAATATACCACTTGCCTTCTTAATTGCTTGCTGCACCTGCCTGCCTATTTTGATTGACTAGTGTACAAGGGGATGCAGATCCCATTATAAATCCACATTTCCCAATATATCAGCATTTAAATAATACTTCTTATTTTCTATTT
The DNA here is from genome assembly GCA_024137785.1 of Ginglymostoma cirratum. Taxonomy (NCBI): domain Eukaryota; kingdom Metazoa; phylum Chordata; class Chondrichthyes; order Orectolobiformes; family Ginglymostomatidae; genus Ginglymostoma; species Ginglymostoma cirratum. The sequence continues at coordinate 28,674,262 of JAHRHZ010000064.1, forward strand.
TTCACAACAAAAGTATATAACTTCACACTTAGCCACTTTGTTCTGCATCTGCCATTTGGTTTTCTACACACTCAACTTGTTTAAATGACCTTGAATTCTCCCTGTGTTTCCTTACAATTCACAATCCCGCTCAGTTTGGTGTCATCAGCAAACCTGGAAATGTTGCATTTGGTTCCACCATCAAGGTTATTTATATATATCATGAATAGCTGGGGCCCAAGGGGATTTAATTGCGTTTCGGAGGTCCGTTCATTACCAACGTATTTAATGTTTAAAGAATAGAAACTCAGTGCTAAGTATTAAGTGAATATTCCTTGGAGTCTACTGGAAGACCTTTACTTTGACCAATATCTTCAGAAACTAAGCAAGATATAATCTCACATGCCTGTGATATTGCAGATCATGGAAACTGCTTAAGTGAACGGGCCATTTACTTCTTTTTTATTTTTCCTTTTGATTTATCCCTTGGCAGGGGGTTTGCTTCTCTGTCTTGGTATCAGTGGGAGCTAGAATCAAAGAAGACTGGGTTCAATCATAGACAATCATTAGATTACCCAGTTATTTAACTTTGCTCTGCTAAAGTTACTATATTATTAATAACTTGTTAATTTTGAGGATCATTCAGTACTTTAATTTTACTGTGTTGTGAATACAGTGATAGGGAGGCTGATTTGATTTGGCTGTCTGCCTTTGTGTTGTAATAGTACGCCATGTGCTGACATTCAGAGACAGACAGCATTGAATTTGGTGGTAATGCCACATTTTATAATGTCCATGCCAATTGTGCACTAAGTGACATCAAAAGTTAAATGTGTCCTTTTGTTTTAGCACAGTTATTATGAAAGGCCTGGGTCTTTTTACCATTGCTGGTCTTCCCAGAATGTGTTATCCAGTAGCAACACCATAACCTTGGTTGTGACATCACATCATTTTGAATACAGGTTCTGTAATTCTCTGTGGTGGCATAACAATGACCCTTGTGCCAATGAAACCAGTACTTTCTGCATGAGTACTGGGTACATTATTAAGAGTCAATCTGTGCTTGTACATAATACAAGGTCTGTTTAGCAACTTGTCCACAGCCTGACTGGCTGAGCTATTAAGGCACAAAAACAGGAATCAATGCATTAGAGTCACTTTTCCAACCTCCAACCTACAACATAAAAAACAGTTACTGTCTAGGCTCACAGACAAGGATTGGTCACCTGAGAGAGAACTGGAGGGCAACTGTTGTCTGTTGACACTACTGTTCAGAGTGAGTTCTCATTTTTAGAAGAGGACATTCAGAAAATGAATGATATGTTCGTAAATGAATGGAAGTGAGACTGATCATTTTCAAGTAAAAATTGGATACATTCTTACACATCTGTTTTAGAAGGAAGATCACATCACCATAACCTATAGATAAGAAAGCAAATGTTTAAAATTATACAGTATCATTAAATTTAGACAAAACAATTTTATCATATAATATATGCCATACTTCAATGGCTGTTTTTACAGTTTCAGGGTAAGGTAGATCAGTGACTTAAAAGACTATTAAATACATGTACTTTGGAAAAAAAACCCAGCATTGACCCCTTCAAGTGAAGTATCAGAGTTTTTCCATTTTGGATCAAACAACACTTATTCATCAATAGCTCATGAAACTGGCTGATGGTGCGCTTGTAAAATGTCTTTGAAAAGTAATCTGTAGGTACTTGTGCCAATTTTCCTTTTATCTCACTGAGAAGCAAAGACCTGTGTGTGTTGGTGTTCTGGCAGACCCGATGGTATGAAGCTGCTATCGCAAGCAGTGAGCTACCAGCTCTGTCAGTGGCCTCCAGGCCTTTTCTTTGTGAAACCTCAGCTGCGATCAGCTGCAGATCTCACGCTATTCTCTATGGAAAGCTAATTTACATCAGCTTGAGTTTTACATCAGGTTAGTCAATTATTTCAGCTGCTCACATTCTAACTTTCTTGAAAGCCAAGTCATATTTTCCAGGATAAAAAATTGCTGTTAAACAACGCTGGCAGACATCTTAGGAATTTATATTCCCATGGTTACTAATTGAAGCTCTTAAACTTGTTTCTTTTAACTAGAGTAGTATGTACAACACTAACATTTTTGTAAATTTAAAAAAAACAAAGTCAGACAAAATGAATAAACTATCTTTACGTGCTGGGTAGGTATTCAATTGTCACTCCAAATCATTACAAATCAGAGCTTAAAGCATCAGTTGCAAGAAATGACAACCAATAATAGATTCTTAATTTCTGTTTAAATAACATAGTTTAAATAACTCCAAAAATCCACAACTGCTGAAACATCCTCCTGCGATAACTTTGGGTGCGAGATTTCTGGAACTGTCCAAACCCTGCCCAAGTTCTGGCATGACCGGGCTCTGGCCTTCCTATGGAGTTCCCCTTTAGACCTTAAGAAAATAGGTCCGTGCACCTACTCTAAGTATGGCCATTAATGTAAGGGGGTGAGAAGTGGGCTAAATCTCTCAGTGTTGGTATTTCTATGCCTCGTGCTTTCAGAGGCACTTAGTGTGTGGCTGGGATCAAAGCCTGTACCCGCTGAAGTGAATGCAAAATTAAAACATATATATTATACATACTCTTTTCAACGTGGTCCACTTCACAAGCAAATCACTGAGCGCATCATTAAGACTTTTTAATTTTTTTCCAATATGGTGGATGCTGCAGATGAACTCAGTGTTATGGATACCACCTTGGAGTTAAAAACTAGGAACCATCCCCTGATACTAAAAAGCCCACCAGGGTCAGTAACAATGGTTCCTGGTATGCACCATCCAGACATAATTTCTGGTGTTAACAAGCATGGGGCTGGATGAACACAGCAGGTCAAGCAGCATCATAGGAGCAGGAAAACTTGACGTTTCGGGCCTAAACCCTTCATCAGAAAAATCTCTGATATAATTTCTGGTGTTGATAGCTTTCTGATTTTCAGGGCCCAGATCGTTATAATATTGATTGATCATCAATACATTAGAGTCATACAGCATGGAAACAGACTCTTCAGACCAACTTGTCCGTGCCAACCAGGTTTCCCAAACTAAACCAGTTCCATTTGCCTGCATTTGGCCCACATCCCTCTAAACCTTTCCTATTCATGTACCTGCCCATATGGCTTTTAAATGTTGTAACTGTACCTGTAACCACCACTTCCTCTGGCAGTTCATTCAATATATGCACCACTTTCTGCATGAAAATGTTGCCCCTCAGGTCCCTTTTAAATCTTTTCTCCTCTCTCCTTAAAACTATACCCTCTACTTTTGAATTTCCCTACCCTAGGAAAAGGCCTTTGCTTTTCACCTAATCTATGCCCCTCTTTCAACCTCTATTAGGTCACTCTCAACTCCCTGGGAAAAATGTCCCAGTTTATCCAACTTCTCCTTAAAACTCAAACCCTCTAATCCCGATAACATCCTTGGAAATCTTTTCTGCACTATTTACAATTTAATGCTAGGAACATGCATAGAAGTTCCCCTCTAGTTACAGCAATGCATCACAGCTAGGAAATAGAGTTTGAAAACTAAACTACTTAAGCGGAACAGATGGAACATGGTATAAATGAATGTGAGAGTAATAAATGTCTAACTAGTATTTAAAGGAAAAAGTATGGTAAGGTGCTAAATACAATGGGGGACCAATAAACTGTTCTATCTCTCAAAGATTTGAAATTTGGTCAAATTAAGCTACTCTTCTCAACTATTACTGGAAGAAGACAAAGAGTGGGAGACAGGTATCCCCCGGAGAATGGAAAAATTCAGAGGGAAGAGTTAATCTTTTGCACTGTCACAGGTCTTTAAGCAGTCGGTACATGACATGCTCTTAGGCATTAGACCAGAGATCAGGTTACAGGTCTGGCTCAGAATTTAGAAAAGTTTGGCAATCTCATATTAAAACAAAATGTGTCTCACCAACAGCACATGTTCTAATAAAGAATTATAAGAACACTAAAATCAGTGTTTTGTTCTATCCAATCCAGTCAATATTTGCTTTCAGTACTTTCTCACAGTGTATGCTGATAACTTCACTGAGGTATTAGTCAGAAGGGCAACAGAACCTGGCAGTGTGAAAATGCTGAACTGTTATGTCCTGCTGAATCATTCCTGACCTATGACTGTATCTCTAGTGTTAAATTAACTCCCGGTTTTTCTTTCACATCAATTCCATAATGATGTAATCACCAATCACTGTTTAAACAAAAATATTAAAATAAAATCAGAGTATAACAAGCTAACTGTATTGGCAATAAAAATTCAATGGAGCTGATCATTAAAACAAAGTCCTTAAGTGAAAAACACTTTTGATAAGATACATTTTCAGAAATTACATCCAATGCATTTTTTTACTTTAAGGTTGTAAAACACAGTTATTCAATGTTTCTAAAAATCCTTGTCTGGCCAATATCCCTCAATCCCCTCTTTTTTTCCACCTCTATTAATTATCACTTGTTTTATATCTTTCAACAAGTGCTTTTGTGACTTCTAATATAAGGCGGGGTTAGCCTGTAAGTGGTCTTAGCAGAGCCTCTCCCTGTGAGAATGAGATCACAGTAAAAGACGGTGCATTATGGAGAAAGCCATAAAACCTGAGTACTTGGAACCCAGAGCCATATCAGATGGGAGTAGGCAAAAGAATTGCTGGTTTGTAGTACAACCTTTAAATGACCCTGAATATTTCATTTAGTTACAAGCCAAGTGATACTGTTACATACAGATCAGAGAGTCTCTAATTTATTTTTTTATGGCTGTATGGAGAAGTTATAGTCAAATGGATGAAGATGGCAAAGAAGGTGGGATATGACTAAATATCCTGATCACAATTTTCTGGTGTGACCAAAACATGGAATTTGGGTTTGGGGAGGGTATGTCACGTGATTCTCAGTACGACGGCCTAAAGATGCAATACCAGTGGCATGTTGCACTTCACTTACAACAAACTTAAAGTTCTACGTTTAAAAGCTCTCCTTAAAGACATTTGTCCACTAAGTGCCAAGAAAGTACATGAAGTCCTGTTCCTTATCACTAATAGTACACGCTGCCAATATAGAATTTCTAAAGCCACAAACTGGCAGAGACAAGAATGAAAGCACACTGTACAGTGAGAAAAACTTCAAACAATAATAAACAAAAGCAGAATTTTTATCACAGGAATAAACACTTTCTCTGCCAAGTTGAAATTGAACTCAAAAGCATATCTGCTATATTTGAGCAATTTTAGCCACTATCTGAGAAAATAAAATACACTGTCTTCAATTGACAAGAAGAATAATACTCATGGGCCAAGCTTCACAGTTCATGTCATAAATGGTGGTAAGAAACACTGCTGATCTAGGACTAAGAGTTAGTGGGAGTATCAATTTATCCTGCATGATACTCATCACCTGATTTTTTTCTTCCAATAGGCGTTGTTTAAACACAGACTGTTGATTCACTATCGTCCAATGTTTGCTCTGTTCTAACTCGTCAATGTATTTCCAAAATCAGTTCTATCATGGCTGATTTAAAACCTGAATGAATAATGTAGAAGTGACTAAATTACATATCTCATTGTACTCCACCCAAAATCCATTTTAATTTCACACTACAGATGTTTTATACAAACAGCCCACTTTAAAAAGTTATTTGTTCACTAGACTCATCCCAAATTTCCTTTGAAACAAGTGACTTCCTCTGCCATTTCAGGAGCTAGTTAAGAGTCAACAACATCATAGTGTTTCTAGAGTCACATGAAAACCAGATGGGGTTGAGATGACCATCAACAATGTTTACATGGTCACCATTAGATCAGTTCTTAATTCAAGATTTTTACTGAGTTTGAATTTCACCACTTACTGTGATAGGATTCAAATTTATGCCCCTGAATCATTAGTCTGGGATTCTGGATTAACAGTTCTTTTACATTACCACAATTGCTTCCCCTAACTTGACTGCAGAGTCAGAAAAAAAGCAGCTGTTTAGACAATAACACTTATTTCAATGGCAGCTTACAGTACAGATAGAGGCTGTTTGGTCCATTTAGTCTGCCAACGCGAACCATTTCAACTCCCCCTCCCATTCCTCAGATGACATGTCCGTCCTTGGCCTCCTGCAATGCCACAGTGATGCCACCCAAAGGCTGCAGGAACAGCAAATCATATTCAGCCTGGGAACCCTGCAGCCCAATGGCATCAATGTGGATCTCACAAGCTTCAAAATCTCCCCTCCTCCAACCGCAACCCAAAACCAGCCCAGCTCATCTCCACCTCCCTAACCTGTTTTTCCTCTCACCTCAAGCCACACCCCCATCTCCTATCTACTAACATCATCCCGCCCCCTTGACCTGTCCGTCCTCCCTGAACTGACCTATCTCCTCCCTACCCCCCTACCTACACTCACCTTTACTGGCTCCATCCCCGCCTCTTCGACTTGTCTGCCTCCTCTCCACCTATCCTCTCCTCTATCCATCTTCTATCCGCCTTCCCCTCTCTCCCTATTTATTTCAGAACCCTCTTCCCCTCCCCCATTTCTGATGAAGGGTTTAGGCCCGAAACGTCAAGTTTTCCTGCTCCTATGATGCTGCTTGACCTGCTGTGTTCATCCAGCCCCATGCTTGTTATCTAACATTGCAGAGTGGCAGTCCAGAGGCTGTTACATTTCATACAACACATTAAATAAAAGGTTCTTCCACTCATCTAGATGTAAAAGATCCTAGATACAATTTGAAGGAAAAAAAGACCTCCCAATTTGAAGGAGAACCTGCCATTCACAGCAACATTTTCTCCTCGGGCAAATCACTTAAACAGACCATCACACTGAGTGAAAAGAAAACACATCACTCTTTATCCTCTCACCATCCTTCAACATTTTGAAAACTCACAATAATTTCCCTCTCATGTGATGTATAAATGTCATTTTTTGGAGTTTGGATTTTGAACTAGTTGCATGTGCATTTGGCCTATGTGTATGAAGGGACTTAATGAATAATTTGTTAGTATTTATTAGATTTTTTTTAAAGATAGAATGAGGGAGGAGGTGTCCTTGGAAGATCATGGGAATTTGTTTGCATTGGGAGGGTTTTACATGTAAACAGAATAAACATCAAAGAGCATTAGCTTGCTTTCAATTAGAAGGATCAGGAGTTGATTTTGTTTTTACTTGCGGAAAAACCAATAGCTTGAAAAGCTTTTGGTTTCAGTTTGCAGACATTCTGGTCAAAGTAAAGACATAGAAAACAATTTCTCCAAGAGAAAAGAATTAGTTCAGAACATTAGGAAATATGTCAATCTAAACAATTTAGTAGAAAGCTCCAGATCAGATGTATTTGGTAGAAATCTGAAGAGGTTATTTAAAACTTAGAAAATTTAAGCTCTGTTCTGTGACTAATCAAGAAAAAGGCTACCAAATGTTCAATGCTGGAAATGGAAAGAAACAGAAGTCAAACAAATAAGAATTACCCCTGGTGCTTGAGGACAGGGAACCCTAATGTATGAATGAGAGATAACAAGGTGTAGAGCTGGATGAACATGGCAGGCCAAGCAACATCAGAGGAGCAGGAAAGCTGATGTTTCGGGTCTGGACCCTTCTTCAGAAATGGTCAATGTATGCATGTATGATTTACAAATGCTCATACTCACAAATGCAATCCCATACATGGTTTTAGTTTGTAAGGACCCAAAATATTAATGGCTACTTTCCATTGTCCTGTGTTGTGCTCTGCATTTGAACAAATCAACTTGGGAACAGACTCTGAACGTAACTCGTTCGCAACCTGGGCACTGCCCGTACTGCAAAGTGATGGTATTACAATAGGTGGGTTTGCAATTTGCAGGTCATTCCGCCTATCAAGTCCACACCGACCCTCCGAAGACTATCTTACCCAGACCCACCTGCCCTACAGAATCCCTGTATTTTCCATGGCTAATCCACCTAGCCTGCACATGCCTGGATACTATTGGCAATTTAACACGGCCAATCCACTTAACCTATACATCATTTAGACTGTGGGAGCGCCCAGAGGAAGCCCACGCAGATACAGGGAGAATGTGCAAACTCCAAATAGACAGTCTCCAAGGCTGGAATTGAAGCCAGGATCATAATCACTGAACTACCTTGCTGTTTTCATACTGTTTTATTTTCATTTCTTTTGCTTAATTGTCTTTTGTTTTCTTGCTAAAACCTAAATTTGCAGCAGCACATGCTTGTGTTTCAATGGAGGACAACCTCGTTAAATAAAACAGAACAAACTATGATCTATCAAGCTAGATTTCAGTCTGAGATCTGACCTGCCTAGTAATAACATCAGCTGGGATCATAGTACCCAATTTTCTTTCATCCAGTAAAAAGATTATTTGGCACTAGATGTCAGTCTGCAAGATTCTGCAGTTTGTGAGATTCAACCCACTTGATCACTTGGTTTCCAAATTCCTAAAAACCTAAATCTTTCAGGTTTGTTGAAAGCACATTAGACCTTACTTATCATATTTTTGTTTTGGCAATTTTTTTTACTGAAAATAACTTAATTTTGTCAAAAAGGTAAGTAGTTTGGTCAAAAGTAAATTGCAAGATTTTCTCTTCAACATAATTTTAGAACTCCTATCACAGATGACAGAATCAAGATTCAAATAAAAATTATTAATTTGTCCTGAATTTCCTTGGATCACGAGCTCTCTCGTTGACTGCATTTCCTTTCCCACTAATAAAAATCACCATTTGAATTTACTATTGGCATCCCATCTAATTAATTCAAGTCAGAGCTGTTTCAGTGGGGTAGTGTTCCTACCTCTGGTCAGAAAGTCCAGCTGGAAGTCTCACCTCAAGATGTGATGGTCACAGATGTGTATATAACACACCTGTACAGATCGATTTTTCATCTATATAACAAATCACGTTGTCTTCAGAGGTGAGCAGAATAATCCATTTTATAAATGTTAATTATAAACTTTTGTTCCTGATTTTGAAATCTGCAACTTGCTCAAACGCTGCTCCCAACTGGTTTGGAGTGACCTACTGATTTATAATGCAGAATATTCAAAATATTTGTCCCTGCAATTCTACAAGTTTACACTGCAGTTGACATGATAAAGGATACTTTATATTTGTTTTAATTCCAGTTCAATCCAGGTCAAATATGACATAAGATAAACAGTAAATCAAAAATATTTAATTGTAGGAAAAAAAATCAAACTTTTAATTGTTTGCATTCCTGTTGAAAACTTCTAAGTCATTGATTAATATGTAGAGAATTCAATACATTTACAAGTTTCCTGCATTCATTTTAGTTCTGAACTGATATGTCCCTCACATTTAACAAAATAGATAAGTTCCTTTTCCATGTGTACATACAAAGCTTCAATCAAATTCAGTAGATGTGTTACAACGGATTGAGGAATGGAAATACAAATGATTCTAAACTCTTTCTGAAGAGTTAAAATAACTCGATCAACCAATTTCATATCCTCATTATTAATACAAGGAACTTGTCTGAAGGGTATTCGCTTTAGCACCAAAAATAGTATACATTAACGAGTTTATTATGAATTTTTAAAGCATTATATAATCAGAAGGGAAATCTATATTTGTAAACTACATGAAAAATCTATGACGTTTCCTCCTACAATTGAAAGCCAGTTCTGTAAAATCAATAGGCTGGTAAAATACACCCTGAAGCATTTTTCTCCTCATAAAGGAACAATAAGCCCTGTAGTGATGAGTGGTTACAGATTGTTTGAGTCACTATTGCATAGGGACATCTGAGCTGCCTGATGTCTGCCCTAATATCAGTGTGACAAAGCTAGTTAAGCAATAGCCTTTGATAGTTCACTGAACATGTCCCAACATCACTACTGCCAAAGGCAACAGGACCATGATGCTACCCGGAGAATCACTGGAGTGATTGATAGATTGGTTGTAAGAATTGTATCATACTGTACAAGATAAAGAATTGGGATATTCTTCAACTAACATGAAAGAGAAGATTAACTGTCATTCCAACATAATGGAACCTACAGTGTTCTGATGCCATATCAGTGTTAATTTGGATTCACTGCATTTGTTCCAATTTTAATGTTGTCAGAATGATATATTTTAAGTGACTGTTTCTTTTTTTATCAAATCAAATTAAGAAAGCCCTGAAATGTTTGCATGCAGTATGACAAGGATATTTTCATATTTATTAGAGAGTAACATTAATTCTATTATTTGTAGAGACTATAACAAGTTACATATACCAGCAATAAGGTATGCTATTTCATATTTTATTGATTTCAGGTTAGAAGCTAAGTTTTAGAGGGCAAGGGAAAGGGGGCAAATAGCCACTTTTATCAGAGTTGCTATCATCTAAAAATTCGAACTGGTGTGACAGGCTGAAAATCCCTAAAATTACAAATCAATCCTTCACTCAAAATGGGAGGGTGAAGCTGTTCCCCAATTGAGGAAAACAAGTAATGCACGTACAATTCTCTGCATGAGAGTTTCTGCTGTGTATTCAATTTGATGCACTGCCATGCCATGACTCTTCTTACAATCTTATAGAACACATAATGATTTACAACATTAATAAGTCAGCAGTTTTGGTTTTGACGGTTCAATTGTCTAAGAAAAATATCTGTAGCTTGTCTTGAAAATAATTTTGCATTCTCTCTCTCCCATCCACTCTAATAGCCAGCACCATATTGAGTTCCCTGCTTCTTTGTGTGATGAGAAGGAAAGCCAATTTTGCAAGCCTGGATGCCTGATTGGTAGTGGCATTCATTCAAATAGACTAAAGAACAATTGCTGTATGAGAGAGAAGTCATACACGTAATTATCGCATTAAAGTGAATATCCAAAACTGTCAGAGTTAATTTATCAAGTAAATAATAAAAGGCCACTAGTTAATTTTCAAACATTATACTGCATTTTTAAAAATACCTCAATGTTTACCAGTGCAACTAGGTACACAAAGTAATAAAGAATATATTTAATGATTGTTTTCTTTATGCTAGCCACCAATATAGGGAAATCACATTAAATAACTTTCGAAAATAATTCACGAAATAATTTAATTTTATGGTCCTTAATTGGGTGGGAAGTGGTAGGCAAGAGGTGGTTTAAATGATAAACTGTGGCAGTGACACAGTGTCATTAGCTTTGCCAGTGTGAGCCCAACAGAAGCAAACCCTCAGTCTTCCACTTTAAACAAGCAGACATGTTGGTCACCAAGCATGTAAGTTACCTCCAAAGCATACCAATTATCAGGGTTAACAAGGTGATGAGAGCATCAACCCCATGTTTAGACTTTTACAGCCACGTTAATGCCTCTTATGATTCTTGGAACATGCTATAATCTAGCAAAAATTAGATAGCAAGTATACATTCCAGATATCTCTGTATTATCCTCTGTAATACTGGCCACCTGTCCTCCTGGGGTACCCTACCTTTACTTACTTAGCAACAGGACTGAAATGAGATCAATGAATAAATTATATTGCTTTCACAAATATTTGTAGAAATCTGATTGTTTCTTTGTACTTTGCAAACATAGATTATATCATGTCTGCAAAATGGTTTGTGTATGAAGTAAAAACAAACAATACAACTATGTAATTTTTTTAATCAAACATTTAAAACTTTTGGTCAAAGAAAAGAGACAGAGTAGTCCCCAACAATCCCTAGGTGCAATATTAAAATGATGCTTGAAATCAGAGAAAAAAGAAGAGTGCTGGAAATACTCAGGTGGTCAGGCAGTATCTGTGGATACTGGTTAAGGGTCCCTGGTTGATGACCTTTTATTTGAACAGAGGCAAGATAGAAATGCAATGGTTTTTAAGCCATTGAAAGTGGCAAGGATATGGTGGAGGACAGCAGAGATTAACTAGCAAAAGATCTTATGATGCCAGATCCAAAGAGAATGCTAACAGGTATGGGAAAGAAGCAAAGGTTGTGTTGACCAGGTGAGGCATGAATCATGGCAGCCACCCAAATGCAAAATGAAGGGATAATGAAATAAGCAAGCCAGCAGCAAAAAAAAAATCAGAAGAAACCTTCAGAGCATGATGGAGACAGAGGTTATAATATTGTGTCCATTTCTTCAGATTGAGTCCAGAAGATGACAGATTATGGCGGGACTGGTGGGTTTATTTTAACACAAAACTGAGTTGTTGTTGAACCACCAAACAGTATAGCATAGGATGTCACCATTAGGCCCATCAGGTCCATGCAAGTTCTTTAAGAAAACCAAAACTTAGTAATCCCACTGCCTATATTCCTGCCCTGTATTCCTCCATTTTCTTCTCAATTCCCTTCTGAAGGCTACTATTGAATCTGCACCATTCTCCTCCCGAATAACTAATTTGTTTGCACCTTTTTACACTTACAAAGGGTCAGTGTTAAGAAAACGGGGTAAGAAACTGCCACAGCTAACTGATTCTCTTTAAGCTAGAAGGATATTTTTGGCAAGCAAATTTGGAAAATCTTTTTATTTGTAGTGGATCTCATTCTTAAGTCTTGAAATCTGGCTTTCAGAGTCAACCGAAAGGCTTATTATAACATTCAATGAGTACATTGTGCAGTAAGCGTGGTGTTATATAATGCTTTATTCTTATTGAGATTTCCGGAAGCTGTAGTAGTTCTCTTTAATTGTTCCTATATATATCAATATGGAAAAGACTTCAAAAGTATCTGTGCAAATCAGCCAAGTAACTACACTGAGAAGGTCTGTTCTCAGCCAATGTTACTGATCTCAGGTCTTCACATAAGGCTTGAGAGAACAGAGCTGCTCTACATTGCTGCCAGGCACAATATTATACATATATTCATTTATAAGTTCTACATTATGTGCTTCAGTGTTTTCTAGACTTAAGTAGAGCTAGCTGATTACTAGTAATCACTCTTCTTCACAGGTGTCCATGCCTCAATTCTATAAGGAATTCTATTTATAGCTAGTTAAAATATCAGAGAAAAGACTTGCATTCATTCAAGGTTGGTTAAGCTTCCAAATTTTACTCATTACCAAGAATATTCTTCTAAGAATTCAGCTTACCAACATTTGCCATGTCTAAATTGTTACCTACCATTTACAGCTTAATTTCTACTTCAGTGAAGCTTGCTTCTGATGTTGGATAGAGCATAAACCTTGCACAAACATTGCAGTCTGGCCAAACCACCAGCAAAGTTCATGGTTTCAATCCAGTCATTTTATTACAGAGGAGTGATTGACCATTCCAAAGCTGCAAGGGGAACTATGGCATGAAAACAGTAGTACCCCCATTAAACCCCTATCATGTATGGTTTTCAAAAATATTGAACTTAAAACCGAAGTAAATAACGTTTTCCTCAATATTGCAAATACTGAATTAGAAGGTGGGCTCTGCCTTTTCTGAAGGTCAAAGTTGCTCGTATGGATGAACATCTTTTCAAAGCTCCTGTTCACTTTTCCTATCATCTTTGGATCTTTGAAATTTGATTGAGACATTACCTTTATGATCATACTTAACCAAAGAATTTAACATAATTAGAGAGAGTATTTGCAATCTTCATCTGTACATGTTTAATAAAATTGATATATTACAGGTTAATGCTTTTGAAGAGACCCTGAACAGGCCTTTAAATACTGTCATCTTAATAACACAGCAATTATGAATTAATAACTTCTTCTGTCTGCATCCGCCTTCAGTGATCTGGTTATTGCTTATATTTCAGAGGGAATGATGCATACGGCAAAGTGAGGTGTGTTGTGACCTTGGTAGACACCAATAACATTTTTTTGGATAAAACACTCAGGTATTTACTCAAAGAATTTATCTACAATTTAGGAGTGTATAGTACAAGAACAGGAAGGTAATATTAAACTTGTATAAGACACTTGTTGGACCTCAACTGGAGCACTGTGCACAGTTCTGATCATCACATTATAGGAAGGATATATACGCATTGGAGAGAATGCAAAAATAGTTCCAGGGATGAGGAACATCAGTTATGAGGATAAATTGAAGAAGTTGAGACAGTTCTCCTTGAAGGAAGAACGGATAAGAGGTGATTGAATAGAGGTTTTCAAAATGATGAGTGACTTGATAGAAACTCGGAGAAACTATTCCCACTCATAAAAGGAACAACAGCAAGTGGGCATAGGTTTAAAGTGATTGGCAAATGAAGCAAGGGTGAACTGAGGAAAAACTTTTCACTCAGTGAGTAGTTACTGTATGGAATGGACTACCTGGAAGTGTGGTGGAGGCAGGTTCAATTGAGGCGATCAAGAAGGTGTTTAACGATTATTTGGATAAAAATGTGCAAGGGTATGGGGAGAAAGCAGGAAATTACCTAGTGCCAGTGATGCTCATTTAATGAACTGGTGCAGATGGCCTCCTTCTGTGCTGTGACACTTCTATCATACAAGGTTTTCACTGTTTAAAACAAAAGAATTTTATGATACAAAATTCATAGAACATTGATACTAATAACTGCATTCATTTGTAAATAGTCAATTATAGATATTAACACAATTACTTATACTCAACACTGAAGTTCCACACTCAAACTTCCTTATACACTCATTTGGTTTATACCTCCAAAACCCATTCAGATATTGATCAGAATTTGAAGATTAACCACTTGGTCCAAGTACTGCTTTAGATTCATGGAAGGGTTGAGTTTTCTTCTGCTTTCTGCATACTTTGCAGCAGTAGGATTGTCACTTCAAATCTCCTTCAACCATTCCATGTTTGTAGACTCCAGGTTCAACAGAAGTGTTGCCAGCATCCACAGCGGAGCCAATTTGGGTCAGAACTTTCGGTTCTAATGTTCTTTAGCTTTGTAGTCTTTAGTCAATGAACCATATTTTTTTCTCTCTCTCTCTTCAGAGCTTGGCTATCTCAGAAAATCAACTTACTATTAACAGACCCTCATTTAACCAGGTGTTTAGAAGATTTTTATCCAGCTCTCTGAAAATTTCAAATTAATATCTTGTTTGAAAGAAATCTTACCCTCAGCCAGCTTGTTCTAAACTAAACCTAAGTTAAACACAAGACCACACCCTGGAACCTACTTACCCCTATAAATAACTGCTGGTTGACTATTTTTCCTGTTACTTATCTTTCAAGAAGCCTGATCACATGATCAATTATGGAACCAAGCTGCTTTTTACATGAAGCTTATGAGAGATCTATAAAATCATGGGGCTTGGATAAGGTGAATAGCAAGGTCTTTTTGCTAGAGTGGGGGAGTCCAAAACTAGAGGGTATTGGTTTAATGTGAGAGAGGAAAGATTTAAAAATGACCTGAGGGGTAACATTTCCACGCAGACAGTGGCATATGTATGGAATGAGCTGCCAGAGGAAGTGGTGGAGGTGGGTATAATTACAACATTTAAAAGGTATCTGGATGGGTATATGAATAGGAAGGGTTTGGAGGGATACAGGCCAAATGCTGGCAAATGGAAGTAGGTCAGATTGGGATGTCTGGTTTGCATGGATGGCTAGTCTTAATACTTCACCACCTGCCGCAGACCCCAGTCTAGCAGTTATATCCTCACCCATTTGGTCAGCAGTGGTGATACCAAACTACTATTAGTGATGAGTCATTTAAGTTCCCACACAGAATGCATTCTGCACCTTTTCTGCCCTTCCTATTTTCTCCAAGAGATGTTCAATATAGAGGAGTTCTGATTCATCAGCTGAATAGGGCTGCAGGTGGTAAATGGCAGGAGGTTTTCTTCCGCAAACCCCTCCCAACTGTATTTAACCACAGCGCTATCTTTACTGGGCCTGTTGTGCTCGTGGTTCCAAACATATCCACGGATGGTGACGGTATTATCGGCTGCTTGGTTTGTAAGGTACAATTCCATGAGTATGATGAGGTCAGACTGTTGCTTAACTGGAGAGAGACTGGAACAGTAGGACTGTATTCACTGGAGTTTAGAAGAATGATGGGAGAATCTAATTAAAACCAACAAAATTCTAACAGGATTAGACAGGTAAACATGGGAAGGATGTTCTTGATGACCAGGGAGTCCATAACTAGAGGTCACAGTTTAAGGATATGGGTAGGTAATTTAGGACTTAGATGAGGAGAAAATTCTTCACCCAGAGAGCGGTGGGGCTCTAGGGTTCATAGATAGCAGTTGAGGCCAAAACATTGAATGTTTTCAAGAAGGAGTTAGATGTAGTTCTTAGGCCTAAAAAGATCAAAGGGTTAAGAGGGAATAAGGTACAGAGTCGATTGATCAGCCATGATCATATTGAAATGGCGAAGCAGGTTTGAAGAGCAAGTAGCCTCCTCCTGTTCCTTTTTTATATGTTTTTATTGGTCTTTGGGACAGCTCTCTGAATTTTGACATGAGATCTCAGATGTTGATGAGGAAGACTTTGCAGGAGCAACAGGGCTGTGTTTGTTGTTTTAATTTCCAATGTTTAGATCAGTGCAAGGTGGTCTGTCCAGTTTTGTTCCTTTAGAACTTTGTTAGCAGTTTGATGTGACTGCGAGGTCATTTCAGAGGGTAACTGACAGTCAACTGCCTTGCTGTCCACGCTGATACATTACCATTTCACTATTCATTCACCATCTGCCATCACTATAAGAAGATATGCAGAAATCAGTCAGGAGGCTCCATTCATCCTTTCTTTCACAAACTTTGTTTTAAAAAAAAGTGGAAAAATTGCCCCGATCTAAATTAATTCAAATTAAGCAGCATCGAGCAAACACCAAGAAGCTCGTCATGGTTCAATTCAGGGGACTAGTTGTTTAATTCAGTTTGGTTCTGCTTTCTCAAAACAAATATCTCATATATCTCTGCTATGAATGCAGCCATCATAAGTTCAGTCAAGGTGATGAGTGCTCTTTTCCAACCTGCGGGCTATCAGTGTAGCATGAGACAAATTCAAATTAGATCTGCAAGACTGCGAAAACATGTAAAATGCTTGAGTTTAAAATACTATCACTTGAAAATGTAAGGCTGGCTTTTAAAATAGATCATGAGGATTGTGTGTGGAATCTGTGGTGGGCAGAAATAGTCCTTGTCATTGGTGTAAACCCCAGGCCACTTTAACTCTCAGGCCTCAGTACCATCTTTCAGAACGTGCTCCTGGCCAAGTCCAACTGGAATGACAAGCGGATATAATTAAGGTCTGGAATGCACTGCCTGAGAGAACAGTGGAAATGGGTTTCATTGAAGCATTCAAAAGATAATCGGGCTGTCGTTGAAAAATAACTGATGTGCAAGATTATGGAGAGACAGCCAGAGAAAGCTCTAAGCGAATTGCTAATTCAGAGAGCCAGGTGCAAACAGACACAATGGATCAAATGGCCTCCCTCTGCACTGTAATAATTCTGTGATTTTGTGAGGAGGGTGACATTTGGGACCCAAGAGGATTGAGTCAAGTTGTGAGGGCTGTGTGGCCATCGGCACAAAGGAAGCTGGAGCAGGAGCTGCCCAAAGTTTCGTTCTAGCACCTGGATGGTTGTTAGCATTGACTGTGGTGTGATTCACAGTACCAGATATTGCTGATATTTACTGTGCTTAAGGTGAGATGCAAGGCATTATTGTGAACACGTTCTGCTCGTTGCCAATCATTGTATGTGGAGTGATGCTCCAGATGCAATATGAATGAAGTTTAGGTCCACACAAATGTTGAATATGCTTCAGGAGAAGACCACTTGACTTTGTTTTAAGAGCTACAGAGCAATAACAACTGATCTGATTGTAATAAAGACTGCACGGAAGGAACCGAAAACAGGAGAAAACAGCATACATCCCATATGTGACACCGAGCTATCGACATAATTTTAAGCTGTTCCCCAATCTGTGCAGTTCACTGAGCTGGATGTTGCACAAGCTAAGAATAAACTCTTGAACTAATTCTAGAGAATCTTGGTCTAAAAATACTGCCTATTAATTCAGACCTATCTGCGCTTGCCACTGCTCTTCTCAAACCTCAGTGTCATGATACTGCATTAGCTGCTTATTAAAAAACAATTTGTGCTATCAACCACAATGCAAATTTCTCAAAATGAGGGCAAATGAAAGGACTAATTCCATACTGGAATAAAAATACAAAAGTTGATTGTAGGGTATTCAATTCAAACAGAGGAAACTGCTGCACATGTTCCATCCCTTCACTTTAGAGCATTCAACATGGGTATTAAGAAGTATTGGAACAAACACTGAATTCTTTCAACACTGAGAGGCGTGACTGACATTGCATTAACTTGGTTTAGCCCAACTCTAGTCTTGCATCAATTCAGCCGCACTTGTCTAATGGAACCTGCTGAAATCCTCTGTCATACAACAGAACATTTATGTCAGAAAAAGCTGAATGCAACTGATTTTCCTTGGTTTTTCTGAAAATCATAAGGACTATATTGAGTAAAGGATGTGCGTTTCATTGAGCACAGTTTGTCACTGACCTTTAGATCACACATACTAGCTTTTATTGAAACAGAATGGCCAATAGAATAATTAAAATAAAATTACCGCAATGGTTTTTTGCTGAGATTGCAAATGCCAGGTCAAGTGGTTTACATGGGATAGCTCCAAAGGAGGATTAAACTGGATTTTCGAATGACCAGATCATCATTTCTGAAGTGTAGATGGGAGTTGTGCATGGGGTATCTCTGTAAATCCCCATGGTAGCAGCCTCTGGAAAAATTGCCCAGGAAATTGAAAATTTCAATGGGCAACTTGCCTACACTTGGAACCTTCATAAAGTACTCATTTGAATCAGAGAATTTGGAGGGTTCCACTGAAGTTAAATAAATATTTTATTCAGGAAAAGTTTGACTATTGTTTATCTGGTCTAACTCCTGAGTAACTGTTCAATTGACTCCAACTTACCTCACACGCGTCCAATTGCAAATCGCCCAGATTCTGACCAAACATACCCTCTCCTTGGGACCTGCCATTCCCCTGTCACCAGACCCAATGTTTTGCTCTACTCTTGAGGCCTTTCCCCCTCATCTCAATACCCAAGACCTGCTGCATGACACAAGCCTTCCCTTCCCCATTGCTAGACCCACCAACCTCCCTGCTCCCTGACTCTACCTCCTCCACTCCGGACCTTCCCTTCCCTTCCTGTGCCTTCAGACCTAACCATCCACTCTCCACCAAGCCCTTCAGAGATTTGACAGCCCCTTCCCACCCTCAACCAGAGAGGGAATGATTGTGAGATAGCAGAGAAAAGATGGTGGCACTAATTCTGGCAGACTGGAGGAGATCATTAACCTTCTTCCTACACAACTGGGCATTCTGGTAGACATATGAGAATGCATTGACCCAGGAGGCAACCTCAGACTAGGCTGGCAGGGTCTGGCATCATTGCCCTTCTCTGCCAGTCCAGAGGCAGCTCTGGGCTGTCAATGTTTGTCCGGGTATGCAATGGCTTTTTAAAGATGGCATGAGCATCAGGAATGCCAGTTCATTCCAGGATATCTTGGCAGTGTCAAGCTCTTCCAGCTACTGCGAGCGAGAAAGTTGGGCAGGAACTCAGACAAGAGGGGCATTGTAGGGGTGAGATACATCATTAGTGAAGCAAATTTGGGATGATAGTGCAAGAAAACTTGCTAGGTCTCATGGAGACAAGCCCTTTACGAAACTCGTCAAAATTGACACAACCCAGAAATAAAGGAAGATTCAGTCCTGCATATCCATTTAGCAAATAGTTAATTGAAGACTCACCCATATCAACTGTATTGATAACAGTTGTCTTTTTAAGCCAGTTGTTGAAAAAGTTAATTGCTGCACTAAATTAGCACAAAAATAATTTTTTGCAAACAAGCTAACCAGTGCATGCCAGAAGTAATCATATTTTCAGTTGTATTCAGGCATTTTCATCTATAATGGGTCTCAGCTAACATATTTTCTTGCAGTTATCCTGTTACTTGATGTAAAGTGGTTTGGGTGTGCACCAACACATAGCTCAAAGGACTATTAAATGTATGAAAGTTCTGAGGTTTAGAGTTTCCTCTGCCTGCTCCTCTGAATCCAACAAAGAAAATGTAAAACTTACCCCTAAATGCCTTCCTCTGATCTTATTCTGAATGCTGTTCTTTTAATGGAAAGTCACAGTAACTTTCTGTAAGGCCAGAGTTTGAATTTACAAAGAGGGTCTGATGTCATCATTGGACTCTGATCAGAATAATCAGAGAAAGACTCCCATGGCTATTGAGTATGCCATAGCTGCCTACCCAGAAGTGCTGGTAAAAATCAGAGGTGGTAGGATTCAGCCCAGGCAGGAAATCAACAGAATTTTAACTGCTTGCCACTCAACTTCTATTGGTTTTTGGCATATGTAAATCTTGGGTGAAAACAATGCAAGTATTTGAAATGTTTTTGCCTTAAGAAAAAGTCCATAGGTTTTCAAGGAAAACTGTGATAATCTACTGCTTAACTATTCCATGTAGGCAAACATTTTCATATCCTTATCAGCAACAAGCACTCTCTCTGTTACAGTCAGGTAAAAGGGGAAAAAAAAACTCCTTTCTTCAAGGATTTGTATTGCATATGTTTGTGAAAGTATTAAACTATTTCATCACATTTTGTAGTGCAATCACACACTAACCACCAATTTCTTTTTCTATTCTCCACCCTTTACTTTCCTTTCTCTTTTAAATTTTCATGGTGTGAACATCAAGATGTCTGATAAGGTAAATATTTTAAATTGTGCTGAACTTCCTGTGAGAATTTTAATGTGTACTTTCATAGCCTAGAAAGCATGCAGAAATAGGCATTGATGGAATGTTATCTCTTTATGGATGGAAGCTGTCCCAAGATAGGAATGGAAAGAACATCTCTTTTGGCATACAGGCAAGGTTGTAATTCTTGTGATTTTGAACACATAGTGCAGTTTCTGTTTTCATAAATTTCTAAAACAGAACAAAGACTCATTTGTTCCAATTTTGTGTTTCCGGATTTGCAGACATCACTTAATTAAGGTTTGAAACACTTCTCATCAGCATCGAAGCAATAGTAGAACACTAGCCATGCTCCCATTCTCTGCTGTTGTGATACTACCTTCCAGCTTTATATTTGGGACAATATAAATTGATGATCTGAGATTTCTTCTTGTACCTGTTGTCAATTGCAATTTTAAGCAATCTGGCAGAAGTTAGTAAATTTAGGGTCAGATTTGGTGTCTTACATTTGTAAGTTGAACTTACAATATTGTGAACGGCAGCAGATGACAGCTTCCTTCAACTTTAATATTGATTACACTGAGCCTGCTAAATCAGCCTGGCATTTGCTATCTTAAGCATAATATACATACACATGAATATTCCAGTAGCCAGGAATGTGGAATTTAGATGCGGTCTGGATGCATGGAGGCTGACTAAAGTTGTAAGACATGTGGGCATTTTGACTGCAATACCTTTTGCTAACATGCAAATATGAAGAATGCTCATTTGGGCAAGGTATTGAAGGGCATTCAGTGCCCAGGGACTTTCACTACAGCAAGAGTCAATGGGGGAGAAATTAATTTACATAGTGTCTTATACAGATGTAGTCTTTATACACACCTAATTCGGTGCCCCAGGCAAACATCACAGCAGGCTGCTACTTACATGATCTGTGTGGCCCTTACCATTGCTATAATTTAGGAGAGCTATACAAGCCATTCAAGTAACAATTTGCAGTGCTGCCTGCCCTGGGGGATCAAGGCAAGTCTGTACAGTGCCGTAAGAAGTGGTACAAAATGAATAAATTCTCCCCAAATACCTTCCTGAACCAGAAAAATATTGCTAAAAGAATGGGTGAACAAAACAATCTTGTACTATTAAAAAGGACATTTTCAGGATTAGGAATGCATCATTCACTAAGAATTTGAAAATGCTCCAAGCTGCTGTAGTTATCTACTGGAAAAAGAGCTAAAGACAATTTTCAAATTTCATAAAGTTGTGGTTGTATAAAACTTTAGTCATTTCTTCGATGAATAAATCATGTAAATAGATTGTTGCACAATTAGATTTACAAGGATGTTGCCAGGCTTGGGGGGTTTGAGCTATAGGAGGAGGCTGAATAGGCTGGGGCTATTTTACCTAGACCGTTGGAAGCTGAGGGATGACTTCAAAGAAGCTTATAAAATCATGAGGGGCATAGAGAGAATGAATAGCCAATGTCTTTTTCCCAGGGTTGGGGAGTCCAAAACACCTTAGTTTTAACGTGAGAGTGGAAAGATTTAAAAGGGACCTAAGGGCAACTTTCTCATGCAGAGGGTGGTGAGTGTAATGAATGATCTGCCAGAGGAAGTGATGGAGGCTGGTACAATTACAACATTCAAAAGGCATCTGGATGGATACATGAACAGGAAGGGGTTAGAGGGATATGGGCCAAATGCTGGCAAATGGGACTAGATTAATTTAGGATATCTGGTTGGCATGGACTGCTTAGACCGAAGGGTCTGTTTCCATGCTGGACAGCTGTGTGACTCTATATATAAGCATTGAAAAGTTATGGTGAAGACAGATTATTCATTTAAAAATACATTACCTATTGTATTTATCAGGTCTTTACATAAACTTCGTTGCAAGTATATACAGAACCTCAAGGAGAAAAAGATCATGCAACCAGGGCAGTTAATAGTGTGGTATCAGTACTAATATAGTTACAGCAACTGACCATACAGTCCATATATAATTCATGTATCCAGAAACTGACAGGATAAGTGAAATGATTGTTGCTCACTGTTGTACAAGACATCAATCACATTAATGCTACACAATGGGAGACAAAAGCTTCAATTATAACAGAGGCCTTGAGCCAGAAGACTTGATGACAGTAAGCAGAGGCTTTAGGAAGCAGAGCGCTGACAATTCATCCTGTGTGATGTATTCAGCAGCAATTCTCATCCCTCTTAGATATCTCATGGCTGAAACAGTAAAATATAACAATATATTCCACTAAGTCTTAAATAATATTTACACTAACTGAGAGAGTTTATCTCTGCCTCACATTACAAACGGGGAATAGAAAGTAAGGAAATACTCCAGTGTGTTGTATAATGATACAAGCAGAAAGAAATCTTCTTTGGTTTGAAGCCATTAGCAGTCCAGTTCAACCTGTCTTGTAAATTGAGAAGCTATGGGACACATCCGCCTCTCCTCCTCAGGCAGAAAAAACTGAAATACACGGGATATTTTATAGCCATTATCTTTCATTCTGAGTAAGAATAATCAAGTCTTAAAAGAAGCCAAGACCAAACATGGAATGTCATGCTGATTGTCGTCACTGTTCATGTGAGCCCCTAGTGTAATTTAATCAGCACATTATGGCTAGGATGTTCAATGGTTTCTCCACTGTTTATCTCAAATAGACACAATGTTCTGTACTCTAGTTTTTCCCAGACAACAGTGCTTTTTGTACTCTCACCACATCCTAGTCTTTGGGACTCGAAGTGATTATTCACCATTCAAAGAAAAAACATAATGCTCTGTGGTCAATGACACATAAGCAGCTAAGTTAGATAACTGTGAAATTGGACAGGGGATTGAGATATGTGACTAACTAGTGTTTGTTGATTGTGATGCAGAGATCATGCCAACTTCGTGCGACCTGCACATGTGAATTATCTCTGAAGGCATGAGGGAGCAGATAACTGTGGAGGTCAGTACTGTGGAAGTCAATACCATGAGCCCTAAGGAGTTGGGTGCAGTGCCATAAGAAGTTCCATGACCTTACGTATGTGGCCAAAGTCAGTGAGTGTATCTTCAAATGCCAATCCTACTAACTGCACCATTAGCTTTTGCCAAATCACCACATTCCTATTACTCACCTACCATAATCTCTATGATTCAGATCTCATATCTAATATCCATAGCTTCACCTCACACACACACTTAGCATTGGTGCAAGCCTCACATCCACATCTCATAATTGGTACACACTGCCAGCTATTCAACTCTGAGAGCCGTATCAGCTAAACAGATTACATGGCACTCACTGACATAATTTCCTTTCTCTTGTGAAGCACAACTGGATGCAGCAGGAGGTAATGAAGAGTGCACTTATTATGGGATACAGGTCCAATTCCATGTCCCATCCCTCAAGGAGACCTCAGTGTTAGCCATGACAGAGATACCATTGCTGAATGAACCAAAGTTGACAACATTACCACAGCTCACCTATCTACTTGCTCCCCACCCCACAATCTCTTCTGACAAACTAAAGGACATAGCCTTAAGCTGAGGTGGAAAGATTTAAAAGGGACCTGAGGGGCAACTTTTTCACAAAGGGTGGTGCGAAGATGGGATGAACTGCCAGAGGAAGTTGTAGATTCAGATACAGTTATAACATTTAAAGGACATTTGGACAGGCACATGAATAGGACAGTTTGAGAGTGCTATGGGCCAAATAATGGCAAATGGGACTAGCTTATTTTGGGAAACATGGTTGGCATGGATGAATTGGACCAAAGCATCTGTTTCTGTGCTGCATGACTCCAAGACTCAATGATGTAAGTGTGCAATCCTTAATTTATTCCCTCCCCTCACTATTCTGCATCTTCTTTATCTCAGGGACCCAAGAGACATACCTGGCCAGCAGTGAAGGAACAGTAAAATGACTATGATAATGAGGCACCATTTATTTTGCAATTGCAGCTACCAGCTCAGAAAATGACACTGAAAGGATAATTTAGAGGTGATAGCTACACATGCAGAGACTTCTACCACAAGGGAGCTGCATTCAGGCAGAGGGTTAAAGATAGCGCAGAAGCCAGGTCTCTGGAAATCACTCATGGATTCCAGCATACAGGATTCAGATGAAGCCATCAATAGGGCAGCCTATAAAAATGTGCTGAACAGCATGTACAATAGTGATTAGTTTACATTTGCAATATGCACTGAATGAATGCTGCACAAATATTCATAATATTGTGCATCAGAAACATCAGCCATGTTGCCAATGCTAGATTTTGTCACCCTGCAGCCACTCTGTTTTCCATAACGGTTCAAATGCAGATGACAGTGCGTACTGCTGAAAAATGAAGGTACTGTAGCTCTTGTCAGGTTACTGGACATTGACTGTGTATGGTGTTATACCAATTGGACATTGAGGGAATAGAGTCCTTTCCAATTCCACTACATAATGCAAAATTGACATGGGGAGCTAACAAAGCAAAGTGCATGCAGTCAATGGCACTCTGCACCATGGGAAATTGCAACCTGGCAAAGCCATGTTCTTCCTCTGAAAGAAAGAAATGCAGTTAACAGTTCTCGGAACAGATCGTCTCAGTGACAACCCTTACATAAAAGTGGATAGTAAACTGCAAGATGTTGTAAGTACCTTAACTAAAATCTGGAAGCAGCCAGAGGCAGAACAGTTAATGGCCAAAGGCAGCTTCACAGCAACTGACAATGCAATCCTTACCCAACTTGGAAATTACCGTCACAATGAGGAGAATCTTTCAGTGACAATATTTTCTCACATTATTCCTTGTATAGGTTCAGGTTGGAGAACTGTTCCCAGAAACAATGTCAGGCATATATGGCCACTTGCTGAAAGCCATTTAATCCCTTTTCCACAGCAATTTGATGAAAATCCTGCAATCCCCTATCAGTGCTATAAAAGTCCCTACACCCCAGCAAGACTGCAGCAGCTCAAGGAGACAGTCACCACCAACTTGTCTAAAGCACTTGGGGATGGGCAATAAATGCTTGCCTAACCAGCGATGTCCAAACTCCACAAACAAAGAACTAAAGAAAGGAACTTGACTCATTGACGCTTATGGGATGATGAACTATTTCCAAGTCAGGTTGATGTATGGCTTGGATGCTGGTGGGGGTCCCATACATTTGCTGCTTGTCCCAGGTGGTGGAGGTCATGGATTTGGAAGGTGATGTTAAAGGAGCCTTGGTGAGTTCATGGAGTGCATTTTGTAGGTGGTACACTATGCTGCCAATGTGCATCTGTGGTGGAGGAAGTAAATATTGAAAGTAGTGGACAGGGTGCCAATTAAGCAGGCTACTTTGTCAAGGATGTTACAGACAAGTAGAGAGTATTCCACCAAACCTGTGTCTTGTGCCTTGTAGGTGATGGAAAGGTACTTGGAAGTAGGGAGGTGAGTTACTTAATACAAAATTCCCAGCCTCTGACCTGCTCTTGGAGCCACGGTATTTGTTCGGTAGGTCCTGTTCAGTTTTTAGTCAATGGTACCTCCTGGATGTTGATAATGGGGGAGTGGACAGTGCCATTGGGTCCCAAGAGAGGTGGTTAGATTCTCTGTTGTTGGAGGTAGCCATTGCCTGGCACTTGTATGGCATGAGGAACTTTACAGAAACAGGAACCCTAGCTGGAAAATTGTAGAAGACAACATCTCCTTAGTAGAAGTCAATAAACTCAATTCTGAAAAGGAGTGCATTTAAAATATTAACTTTGCTTCTCTCTCCATTGATGCTACCAAACTTACTGAGTTTCTCCGGCACTTTCTGTTTCATTTCAACTAATTCAGCGTGAGCTAGAAATTGATTTTTTCAACTTCCTAGATCTTCACCTGTCCATGCGACATCATGTTTATTATTCTTGCCTAAATACTGGTCAGGAGACTGATTTTATTCAAAATACAGAGCCTTTTTCTTGAATACTGTCACTTTTCTAGTCTGAAAGTCCAAAATCTGGAAACACCAATTGTCCGGAATTCTTTTCAGCATGCCCCCAAATTTCATACTCTCCATTCGCAGCAATGCAACTCTGTTTCACTGCTGCCAAACAGTATTGGGTGGACAGAGGGCCTAAAATGCTGTTTAAACTTAGGAAATACTTGTAGTGGAGAAGGCCCAGGATGTTTGTGTGCAGGTAGAGGCAGGCAAATGAACTTGGCCATGAGTCCAGATTGTGGGAATAGCAGGAGGTCATGCAGTTGAGTTGGAAAGTTGAGTGTTGCCTTCAAACCTGGCTGTGTTTCTGCTTTTTCAGTTTCTAGGCTGGGAATTCTGAATCACAGGCACAAGTAACCAGATCACAAGTTTTTTTTAATTCATTTTGTGGGATGTGGGCGTTGCTGGCTGGCCAGCATTTCTTGCCCATCCGTATTTGCCCTTGAAAAGGTGGCGGTGAGCTGCTTTCTTGAACTGCTGCATTCTCCTGCTGTGGGTTGACCCACAATGCTATTAGGGAGAGAATTCCAGGATTTTGACCCAGCGACAGTGAAAGAATGGCGATATATTTCCAAGTTAGGATGGTGAGTGGCTTGGAGGGGAACTCGGAGGTGGGCATCCAATGGCACTATTCACTCCCCCATTATCAACATCCAGGAGGTACCATTGACTAAAAACCGAACAGGGCCTACCGTACAAATACCATGGCTCCAAGAGCACCAAGAGAGGACGACTATTGTGTATGAATGAATGGATAGTGGGAGAAGGGTTGGTGTGTGTGTGTGTGTGAGAGAGAGAGAGTCACTACTGGTGTTAACAGTAAGAACATGAGCTAGCTGGAAGTCTTTTCACATGTACAGTATGATTGTATGGGAAATACATGCCTTAGAAAACATTATATATGAATGTAATGTTTAACTGTTTAATTTTATTCTGTGTCCCACACTCCGACATTCGTACATATTTCCAGATGAATGAATTTGAAACATGCACTTTTCATGTTTTAACAACAGTTTTGGAATATTTTATGTGCCAGGTACCTATTTATAATCAGTTCATACACCTATGTTTAGGCATTCTAATGTATTTCTAAAATCCATAAAATTCCAAAATCTAGAAATACCCTTATCCCAAGCATTCTGAGATAGAGGGTTACAGCTTGTCATCTAAAAATGCTGAATT
This sequence comes from Ginglymostoma cirratum, assembly GCA_024137785.1. NCBI lineage: Eukaryota > Metazoa > Chordata > Chondrichthyes > Orectolobiformes > Ginglymostomatidae > Ginglymostoma > Ginglymostoma cirratum. Next base: position 28,701,993 of record JAHRHZ010000064.1, read on the forward strand.
GGAAACATTAAGTGCTCCTTTCAGTGCGTTTGAAAGTATATTAACACCTGAATCTTGGCTGAGAACATTCAAGTACAGTCACCATTCATACCCACGAACATATTATCTCTATGCAGGAACAACAGAAAAATTGCCCAATACAAAAATTACAGCACAGAAAGAAGCCATTCAGCCCATTATGTCTGCCCCAGCTGAATAAATCAGCAATATAATCTGATCTTATTTTCCAGCATCTTGTCTGTAGCCTTGCAGAGAACAGTGCTTCAGGTATGATAGCAGATTCCGCTTTTTGAACATTATATTGAAAAGCGGAACTACAGATTACAGTCAACGTGGAACAGCCCATCATAATTGGGTAGGAAAGATTAAAGCATGATAGGTTGACATTTGGATGGAATACTCTTGAGTTTAGAAGAGGGACAATCTAAATTAGGGGTTAAAATTGACAAAGGGATTTGATAGATTACTACAATGAAATTAGTTCCTCAAGTGGGCAAATACATGTAAGACATAAAATTAAAGCTAAGACTGAAATGAGCCATACAAAAGGCAATAGAAATCCAGGATTCTCTCCCAGAAAAAGCTGTACATGCTGGGTCCATTAAAACTGTCAAGGTTGAGATTGAATCTTTTGTCTGGTAACGCTATTGAGAGATATGGAGTAAAGACAGGTAAATGGTATACAAATCAATAATGATCTATATGAATGACAGAATGCTTTTTTTGATGAGGGCTACTGGTGGGGATGTAGAAGGGAATAATTGCTCGATGGCCTACTCCATTCATACATTTCTATTGCAGAACACATAAAAGTTGGAATATAGAATTAGTCCCTTAATTTGAATGAGACATGGGGGTAATAAAGGGGAGTGAGTTCTTTAACATCTACCCAAGATGAGGTTTCATTTTCTATATTTTGAGTACACTATCAGCAATATCATCTGACATCCATCAAGGAAAGGTTTAATAAATATCTGTAGACTTTACTGGAAAAGCGACAACTCAGAAAGAGGTAAAAGGTACTGCAGATGCTGGAGAATCCGAGATAACAAGCATGGGGCTGGATGAACACAGCAGGTCAAGCAGCATCATAGGAGCAGGAGTTTTCCTGCTCCTATGATGCTGC
>JAHRHZ010000064.1:28708118-28741954 GCA_024137785.1 Ginglymostoma cirratum
TCCACCTATCCTCTCCTCTATCCATCCTCTATCCGCCTCCCCCTCTCTCCCTATTTATTTCAGAACCCTCCTCCCCTCCCCCATTTCTGATGAAGGGTTTAGGCCCGAAACGTCAAGTTTTCCTGCTCCTATGATGCTGCTTGACCTGCTGTGTTCATCCAGCCCCATGCTTGTTATTGAAAATGGCATATTGGGTTTGACTCTTCACATTCCTCAAATAAATTAGCTAGACAATTTTTCATTAAGCTGTCACAATGATAAACTTCATTTCCTTTCCATGGGTAAGGTGTAACCTATTGTTCAGCATCTGAGAAATTATTTTACAACAAGGTCTAATTTTTGATGTTATCTTCCTGATGCAACTTTCTCCTTAAAGTCAGTCTTTCCACAACATGCACTGTAATAGTGAATGCAAGCTGCAGCTGAATTTATGCTTCAGAGATAGTAGGAACTGCAGATGCTGGAGAATCTAAGATAACAAGGTGTAGAGCTGGATGAACACAGCAGGCCAAGCAGCATCAGAGGAGCAGGAAAGCTGATGTTTCGGGCCTAGACCCTTCTTCAGAAATGGGGGAGGGGAAGTGGGTTCTGAAGTAAATAGGGAGAGAGGGGGAGGCGGATAGAAGATGGATAGAGGAGAAGATAGGTGGAGAGGAGACTCACCAGTCAAAGAGGCGGGGATGGAGCCAGTGCAGGTGAGTGTAGGTGTGGAGGTAGGCAGGAGATAGGTCAGTCCAGGGAGGACGAACAGGTCAAGGGGGCGGGATGAGGTTAGTAGGTAGGGAATGGGGGTGGGGCTTGAGGTGGGAAGAGGGGATAGGTAGGAGGAAGGACAGGTTAGGGAGGCGGAGATGAGCTGGGCTGGTTTTGGGATGCGGTTGGGGGAGGGGAGATTTTAAAGCTTGTGAAGTCCACATTGATACCATTAGGCTGCAGGGTTCACAAGCGGAATATGAGTGCTGTTCCTGCAACCTTCGGGTAGCATCGTTGTGGCACTGCAGGAGTCCCAGGATGGACATGTCGTCTGCAGAATGGGAGGAGGAGTTGAAATGGTTCGCAACTGGGAGGTGCAGTTGTTTATTGCGAACCGAGCGTAGGTGTTCTGCAAAGCGGTCCCCAAGCCTCCACTTGGTTTCCCCAATGTAAAGGAGGCCACAATGGGAACAGCAGATGCAGTATACCACATTAGCAGATGTGCAGGTGAACATGCGCTTGATGTGGAAAGTCTTCTTGGGGCCTGGGATGAGGGTGAGGGGGAGGTGTAGGGGCAGGTGTAGCACTTCCTGTGGTTGCAGGGAAAAGTGACGGGTGTGGTGGGGCTGGAGGGGGGTGTGGAACGGACAAGGGAGTCACGGAGAGAGTGGTCCCTCCGGAAGGCAGATAAGGGTGGGGAGGGAAAAATGTCTTTGGTGGTGGGGTCGGATTGCAGATGGCGAAGTATCGGAGGATGATGCGTTTGATCCAGAGGTTGGTGGGGTGGTACGTGAGGACGAGGGGGATTCTGTTTTGGTTTTTATTGCGGGGAGGGGGTATGAGGGATGAGTTGCGGGAAATGTGGGAGACACGGTCGAGGGCGTATTCGACCACTGTGAGGGGGGGGAAGTTGCGGTCCTTGAAAAACAAGGACATCTGGGATGTACGGAAGTGGAATGCCTCATCCTTGGAGCAGATGCGGCAGAGGCGAAGGAATTGGGAATAGGGGATGGCATTTTTGCAGGAAGGTGGGTGGGAGGAGGTGTATTCTAGGTAGAATACTTTCCACATCAAGCAGATGTTCACCTGCACATCTGCTAATGTGGTATACTGCATCCGCTGTTCCAGACGTGGCCTCCTCTACATCGGGGAAACCAAGCGGAGGCTTGGGGACCGCTTTGCAGAACACCTAAGCTCGGTTCGCAATAAACAACTGCACCTCCCAGTCGCGAACCATTTCAACTCCCCCTCCCATTCCGCAGACGACATGTCCATCCTGGGACTCCTGCAGTGCCACAACGATGCTACCTGAAGGTTGCAGGAACAGCAACTCATATTCCGCTTGGGAACCCTGCACCCCAATGGTATCAATGTGGACTTCACAGGATTAAAAATCTCCCCTCCCACTACTGCATCCCAAAACCAGCCCAGCTCGTCCCCGCCTCCCTAACCTGCCCTTTCCTACCTCCCCAGCTACACTCACCTTTACTGGCTTCATCCCCACCTCTTTGACCGGTCTGTCTCCTCTCCATCTATCTTCTCCTCTATCCATCTTCTATCCACCTCCCCCTCTCTCCCTATTTATTTCAGAACCCTCTTCCCCTCCCCCATTTCTGATGAAGGGTCTCGGCCTGAAATGTCAGCCTTCCTGCTCCTCTGATGCTGCTTGGCCTGCTGTGTTCATCCAGCTCCACACCTTGTTATCGCTGAGTTTATGTACTGTTATAACATTCTATTGCACCATAGTACCACCATCCTCGGGCACGTAACTGTCTCAAACTCTCCTATACCCTAAGTAAATATCCAGATTTTTGACTTCATGTACCAGAGGATTCAAATGTTTTCTTTTCAAGGATAAAGAAAGATTATGAAAGAAAATTAACACATACTAAGCCAATGGGATAATTCACTGATCCAGCTTTCCAATGTTTTTAATTTTACTATTCAAGAATACCACAATTACTATTAATTTCAACGTTTATCTCTAATATTCAACCGTGTACCTTATTGAAAAATGTCTGGGAGCCATAGTGCAAGAACTGTGGTAAGGTGGGGACTTGTTTTATTCAGCTTTAATCTGGTGATCTCTGTTGCAAGTATTCATGCAGATATTTGATCTGTTTAGCTTCAACTGTGACACTCCTTGCGGTCTAATAGAATGCTGAGGCTCACTGCTTGGCTTCTCATGTGAAGGATGGCGAGTATCTGTGGTACAGTACAAACCAGTGTCTTCAAGACATAAGTAAAAGGTAAGGAACTCCAGAAGAAAATATGAACAGAGAAATGTAGAGCAATGGGCTTAACAAATGATGTAATAATGATATCAGAGTCAGGAGTAGGTACAGGGATTTGGAAGGGAGCAGGAGATCTAATCTCGTATAAAGACACAAAGTACATGTAGATCTAGATGTGAGTAAAGATTCTGATGTAAAAGACTATAGACATAAACAGCATACCTTTCACAGACTAAACAACCTCAAAACACAACTACACAACAAAACAGGAAAGAGAGCAAAGCATTCAGTAGTTTCACCGATAATGATCAGTGTAGCGTACATTTGTAATACATTGACTAAATTGCTTTTGTTCTATGTTATTCAAACTGTTTGCATGATTCAAAGAAAGTTTGTGTATATTGTCCATATTGTAGTGTAAAATTTCTTGAACAAAGCGGGGAGTATATAATGGTTAGACTTGTGCAAACAGGTGGACAACTCACAGAATGACATTTGCAATATTATTGAGAGCATGGAATACAAAGCTACAAGCATCTATGAAAACAACTTTAATACAATAAATTTCCATGGAAATTAATAGCAAAAACAGTTGTGTATGTTAAAATCCCATGACATCATGAAATCAAATGACATCCGATTTCCTGTTCTCTCATCAGTAATCTGTCAATAAACAACGTTAGCAGTCTGCCAATCTTAGACAAATAAGTACCAATTTTGATCACAGTTTATTTACCCTTGTGAGATTGGGAGTGTGCTCAGGTAAAGTTACCTATTTAGTGACGGAAACTGTGCAGTTTGAATTTCTTCTGACCTAATGTCTTCACTCACCCAACGTGACTGCCTCATCTTTAGAAAGACACGCTTTCAATTATGAATTGTACAGAATTAGCGGTATAGCTATTATTTTCTTGGTCAAAATGCTTGCATGAGTTTGAAAACCCCAATTTCTGACCAGAAAGCATTTTTTATTGTGAAGAGAAGGCCCCTAGGGCAAAACCCTGACCAGATTGCTGCAGAAATGAGTTGTTCAGTTGTCAAAAGTTAAAGGATGCATTTTGTGAACACTTCCGCAGGGAGATCAAAATGCAAGTGTATAAACAATGGGACTATGGCAGCAAATGTCACATCATTTCCTTTTACTAAAGATAGTTTTATTACAGAGGTTTATTCTTAACACTCTTTCCATATATGTTGCTTGTTCTCGAGAGTTAGGAATATTGCAAAGAAGTTATAGGGCCATCAAGGAGTAGAAATTATTCTCACCACAAATCTTAACAAATGGAACACTTATATAAAGTTCCTGTCTGAGGTTATTTTACTATGCAAAACTTTCAGAATGTACAAAATTGGTAGAGAATCAATCTAGAAATAATAGGCATCACACACGTAACAAGCTTCCTGCAGCAGGTAGCCACATGCAGAAGGGTTTACAGTTATAATTCAGTGCATGAACGCTGGCTAATTTTATATTCTTAATCTGAAGATGCTGAGGATAGCCTGAGGCTCAAACTACCAGCCCAGTTGAGATTGGGCATTTAGCATAATAGATGAATTTTGACACATTTTGTTCTGCAATGACATAGGCCAATGCTTTTACTCACAAGCCTATGGAAGTAGCCAGATACATTTTACCATGGTTATTAATTTAATTCATTAAAAATAGAATATCCTCTATAAGTGAAAAATCCAAAGTAACATCAGCTCAAGAGTGTTTTGCATTGGTATTGACATGACAGTCTGTGACGTCTTGGCAACTTATATTGAAGGAGTGCTTGTAGAACAGCAAACTGACCTGTGAAAATTGAGTTATTAAGAATCTCCACCTAACAGTGTAATGTGCTGCTAGCAGTGCTGAATCTTCACTGGGAACTGAAAAATTGTTTCCAAATGAAGGTGGTTTACTGACTGAATGAGAATCATACTTCATTCCCCAATACACTTCATAGCATTTTCTTTTTATTTCCTGGAGCTTCATCAAAGGTACAGAGGGCATGGGGCAGGGGAATGAAAAGTGCAAGGAAAAAGAGGAACAGCAATAGGGAAAAAATATTTTCTTGTCAACTATGATGGCGCGCTGTGACCTCCATAGATGAACTGTACAACTGAAGTTCTGGAGCAGCAGGGAAATAATACAACACATTCTACATTCCTGATGACGATGGGCCTGATTTTAACTCTGTATAATTGAGTGTCTGCTGATTGAGTTAGAATCTTACTTCATGTTAGTACACCCCAGAATCGTTTGCATCTGACAGCAACCATCAGTTGATCTATTGCATGTATTATCAGTAGGATCACAGATTTGAGGCAGAGTTGGGGATGACCTTTCTGTGATGTCTTTCAGTTTTCAGGCCAGCTGCATATATGAGGCCTACAGTTATTCTCCTGCAAGATTAGAGTCAAATATAAAAGAAAAACATTGTTTGTTGGCAACTTATTTGATTGCCTTGCTCATGTACAGGAAACAGAATTGATGTCTTGTCATGTTTTATGATATTTTGGTTCTTGGTTCAATTGGTTCTTGATGTAAAGGTGAAGTAAAAGCTGTCAGGGCAATTAATTAGATGCAAATACTCTGGAGATTAGCGATGCATCGATGCCTATTGCAACATCATTGAGAACTCTTGTAAGTAGAGGTAACCAAGATTCTACGATTCTAAGATGTTCTCACCCATCCATTTTTATGTAAAATTGACTTGTCAAGTCCCAGCAATTATCCACATTCAGATTATTTTACAGGCAATTTATGCAGTGCAGAATAGGCTGCAAACATGCAGGACATCAAGTGTAATATACTTCAGAGCTCCACGATTTTTCCAGGTAGCAAAAGCATCCTTTCAAGAAAATGATGGTCCTGTACAGGATGGCCTTGGCAGGGTATGTGCTTCTTCTTCTTGCTCCTCTTTGATTGTTCTTGGAATATTAATATCAATGCCTCTCACAAGCCATCCATTGACATGATTTTCATCTTATTTGGAGCATGTGGCAGGTAGAAAGCTTTGCCATGTGCCACACTCAGTCTTTAGTTTCAGGGAGTGGAAACGTTTTCTGCTGGGGTCATTATGTGAAATTTCGGTTGAACTGCACAATGCAAAATTGATTCCACCTGGACCTTTGTAAAGACAGCAACCACATGACTTATTTGGCTTTCTGCGATGCCCAAGATGATGATTTCATCAACTCTCTTGGAAAATCCATCCATCACTTGATAAATGCATGCCTGTATTGCACGTTGCCTGTCTTGCCCTTGTCTAAGTTCAGTCTAGTTGTCACTTTTAGAATCAAGACAGAGATGACACATGACCATAGTTTCAGATCTGCAGGCAGTAAATGGCAGAGCTACTTCTAATGCCTCTTTGGAGAGGAGTACTTTTCCTATTCATATCTTGAACTGAATTGAATTAGCTTTATTGTCACATGTATTCAGATGAGTACAGTGAAAAGTTTACAAGTCACCACTTATGGCGCCATCTTAGGTACAAAGGTACCAAGGTACAGATTCTTCAGTACAAATTCTTAGGGGGAAAAAAATTAGAAAAATAAATAAAACGTCCAGCATTTCAGATTGCAAGAATAAATTAGAAAATCATTTCACTAAGATCCTCATATTATCTGACTTGTCAATTGTTTCCATAGGGAAAATATCTGGTGAGGTCCTCAATGCTGTCTGACTTTCCATTGCTCCATTTTCTAATGCAATTCTCCATGATAATGAGATACTAACATATACCCATAGGAATACCACACATATTCCTGAGGGGCAGTTGTCAAATCTCTGGGTGGACTCTCTTTTCAGAAGTGAGTCCACAGTGGTGGAGGAAAAGAAATTAAAATTTCTACAACGTGTCATTTTTAGTTACAGAAAATTATTTTTGAACTCTTCACAAATTTCAGACTCAAAATTCCTCATTGAATCCCATCTTTGCTGATTCTGGTAACCAACATACCAACTAGTTGTTTTCTGGTTTGTGAAAGCAAGTTTTTACTCATGTAGCAGCTTTACTTTTTATTGTACACACCCAAACAGGAGCTTAGAGGGGTTGATCTTTCACAACCTGCACAGATCTTTTGGGTTGGCTGTTTGGCCTTGTAGCTTAGTGAAAATATTGCAGCTAACACCTTATAATTCACTGTCCAACTTAACTTGAGTACGCAGGGAGAATCAAAGTAGGAAATATATAACAACTATACCATTGGCCCTCAGTATAACATGTTAGTAACTCAATGGCAAGATTGCATGAAGAGATTGCATATAAAAATATGAAGGAATTAAGAGGGATAAATATTAGGATGAGTGGCCAATGAGTTTCAATTTCATTTACCTTCCAAAATAATTTCTTGCCCCCTTTACACATTGAAATTGGATTAGTAATAATGCAAAATTTCTGGTCTTAGTCTACCTTTTTTTTAAATTCACAAAACATCAATCAAGAGTCAAATGAATTTAAAAGGTCAAAGTTAAAATAACTGTTGCACTCAAAGATGACTCTTGAAAAGTAATATAATTTCAAATTGCTCCTGAAACAGACACAAGGTCTCACTGTATTAATGGTAAAACCCCTTGAAGCTGTTATTGCTCTGTTACTGCAATAGCATGCTTTCCAGAACAACTAATACTCCGCTGCATCTTAAATATGATACTGGCTCATTTCAGTTTAAGAGACAGAGACTTGACAGGCTATTATTTCACAAATTATCACAATTTCTCTTGAACATCAATACTGCAAAACATCAGCAAATCAAATCTGATGTAATGGAAACTAACAATCTGAAAGTACTTACAAAAAGAAATTTAATTGAGTAATTGTCAAAGGCGTAAACTGATGGTACTGTGAGCAGAACCATTACACAATACATTCAAACAGTTAGAGATTAGTTATGTAGAGCCTGTTACTCAATGTTGAAAATGCAATGGAATTCCCTCGAAGTGTCTCATGATTATGTGTTTGAGGATAACATACTGTTATGGATAGACTTTAGGCTAAGATAATCTTCCAGATTAAAAAAAAGACAAGTATTATCTTCTTCCTATAATGAGCATTCTCAGCTGTATCAATGAGAAAACAACCTGATGCACTTATCACTTTAGATCTCCCAGCCAGGAAATGCTTGTATTAAATAAATAGTGGTTACACCTTTGACCAATTGCCAATTCAATAAGGATTACCAACCTTCCAGTATGGATCTGATTGTAAAGGTTACTATTAACAAATTCAAAATAAATGCAGATAAAGGATTAAGATCAAAGTCAGAGTGCAAAATATTATATCAAAAGTATTGTCTGTTTTGCCTTTTTGCTTGCATGGCATGTTGCTTTTTCCCGATGCAGTGCATTGAGATACTGCTTCAGAGCTGGTAGCTTACACTTAATGTAGTCTATAATTTTAATAATATTTAGTAAAGCTGCAGTGAGTTTATTTTTAGTCTTGACACTGTCAAATTTTGTTTTTGAGCAAAAAAAATCTTGGTAAAAGTATGGTTAACATTATGGAGAGGGCTATATATTTTTCTGAAGAAGGGTCTAGGCCCGAAACTTCAGCTTTCCTGCTCCTATGATGCTGTTTGGCCTGCTGTGTTCATCCAGCTTTACACCTTATTATCTCTTGCATAAACCTAAAGCTAGATTAATGCCTTGGAAGAGTTAATAATGATATTTCTTTCTAGAAATACAGTTACCTAAGGCAGTCATTTCAACTATAATTAAATAATGTTGAGGCTTTAATTTAATGTCAAGTTTAAATGAATTTTTAACTGGACAGCAGTCCATTTATTTGAATTTGTGGGTGGAAAAGGGCACATCATGAAACATCTTGGAAGTCACATATTTAAAGTTTAAATCTATGTTCCTATTAATATGAATATATCCTAAACTGATTAGTGTTTTGAATTTGGATTTTATCATCAATGGTCCAATAGTGCTAAAAGCAAGATTTCTGTCATCACAAACTGAGACTGTGCCGAGAAAGACATAACAAAACATCAGCTTCATACACTGTGCATGATTAGCTCTGTTTTAAGATATTCACTACTATATTCTTAGTCAAAACTACAGAACCAAATTGCACATCTTCAAATTTGTTTTTAAACTCCTTGTACCATAAAATTTATAACTTTGCAAGGTAATGAGATTTCCCATCCTGCGCCTTAGCTATTGAAAAACTGAATTAAAACCAAAATAATCTTTCTTTTAACTGTCTGTTGCTGACAGTACAGCTAAGTAAAATCCAGTTCAATTTCTGTAAAAATGTGGCAATTTTCATAAGGATATTTTCGTAAATATAATTATTGCACAAAATTGTTAAACCATTGCTGTTTTGTCTTTTAATGAGATTTTTAATTTGTCAGTTGCTTGTAACTGGATGAGAACCAACCCCCAGAACAGAAGGTGCCTCATCACATAAGGGTGGTGAGGGGTGGGGGTCAAAGGGGTGCTTTGTATAATGGACAGCCAATCCATGGGATCAATATTACACCATGGGCAGCTGCTGAAAACTTACATTACCATTTCAATTGTACTGCTTTTATCTTATCCAAGATAAATGAGCACAAATATATAGACACAATAATTATGATGTAATGTGCACATAGCCTCACAACTGAATGAAAGTAGTTTCCAACCTTTATGATATAGCTGAATTGACAAAAGATGGCTGTTTTCCTTGGAGCAGAGGAAGATTGGTGGCGGCGGAGGGGGGATCTGACTGAGGTTTACAGAATTATGAGAAACATAGATAGGGTAGATTGTAAGAAACTTTTCCCAGTGGCAGATGTGTCTTAAGACCAAATGGCATAAGTTTGATGTGTGAAGTAAGTGGTTTAGAAAAAAATATTTCCACCGAGGGGGTATCAAAAATATGGAATGCACTGCCTGAGAGGGTGATGGAGGCAGGTAGTCTTGCAACATTTAAGAAGTATCCTGACTGGCACTTAAAATGCCAGGGCATTGTAGGCTATGGATTAGGAGCAAGTAAGTAGGATTAATATAACTTGGTGTCAGCCTTCTCTGCTCCAGGGAAAACAAACCCAATTCAAATGGGCCTTAATGATGTATGGCTGCCAAATTCATATTGTAGGGCTAACTCAGGATTGGTTGGGGAGATGGTGAGAAAGCCACTTAACTTCCACGTCACTCAGCGCTGAAGCAGACTCTTTGGTCCAACTAGTCCATGCCAACCATAATCCCAAACTAAACTAGTCTCACCTGCTTGCACTAGGTCCTCATCCCTCCAAACCTTTCTGAGTCCTGTACTTATCTTTTAAAATGGAAGTTCTCTGGAAGTTCCTTCCACACACAAATCACTCTCTGTGTAAAATCGTTGCCCCTCGTGTCCTTTTTAAAGCTTCTTCCTCTCATTTTAAGAACATGCCCCCTAGTCTTGAAATCACCCACCCTAGGGAACAGACATCTGCCATTCACCCTATCTATACCCCTCATGGTTTTATAAATCTCTATAAGGTCACCTCTTAGCCTTCTAAGCTCCAGTGAAAGAAGTGCCAGCCTACCCAGCCTCTCCTTACAACTCAAATCCTCCATTCCTAGCAACAATTTGGTAAACCTTTTCTGAATTCTCCCCAGATTAATAACATCCTTCCTATAACAGGATGACCAGAACTGGACACAGTTCTCCAGAAAACACCTCACCAATGTTTGTACAACCTCAACGTGATGCTCCAACTCCTATACTCAAAGGTCTGACCAATGAAGTTAAGCATGGCAAACAGCTTCTTAACCACCCTGTCTACATGTGACACAAACTTCAAAGAATTATGTATCTGAACCCCAATTTCTCTCTGTTCTACAACACTACTTGAGGCCCTACTTTTAATGATACAAGTCCTGTCCTTGTTTGTTTTACCACCTTGTTTGTTTTACCAAAATGCAATACCTCGCATTTATCTATTTTAAACTCTGTCTGCCACTCCTCAGCCCATTGACCCAATTGAACAAGATCTCTTTGTAATCTTAGATAATCATCTTCATTGTCCATGATACTATTAATTTTGGTGTCATCCACAAACTTATTAACCATGCTTCCTATATTCTCATTTAAGTCTTGTTTTACATGGCCTCTCTAAAATTTCCCTCAACATGTCCTCACACTAGAAGTATACCTGGTGGAAACATACAAGATCCAGTTCTATTTCTGCAAAAAATGTAGCAATTTTCTTAAGGATATTTATGAGAATATAATTATTGGCATAGACACGGTGGGCCAAAAGACCTGTTTCTATGCTTTATGACTCTATGACACTGAGTTTATTAAAAGTGGGCAGTCAAGCTGGAGTGAGCAGCCTTTCTGTTTCTGTTCAAGTAGAAAGTGGAGTGTGACTTTTGGAGGGGTGCCCTTTGTGCTTCAAGGCCACCTTCTTGGAAGATAGTACACCCTCATTCCTACGCATCTGGACTTGAAAACCTATCCCGCCATACATTTTGCTCCTCATTTCTTAAGTGCTTGAACATGTTCCATGAGAATAAGGAATGTAATAGCACAACATTTAGAAATACATAACATGATCAAACACAGTCAGCAGGGACTTCATGAAGGGGAAATCATGCATGACGAAATCTTCTGGAATTCTTTGAATGCTAAAAGCAATATAGATAAAGGGGAGGCAGTGGGTGTAATATGTTTGGATTTTCAGAAGGTATGTGATAAGGTACCACATATTAGTCTATTTAGTAAGATAAGAGCTCATGGGTTAAATTCCTGGAATTCTCTCCACAATGGCATTGTGGGTCAACCTATAGCAGGTGAACTGTAGCAGCTCAAGAAGGCAGCTCATCTTCTCAAGGGCAACTAGGGATGGGCAATAAATGCTGGCCAGCAAACGACGCCCACATCCCACAAATGAATTGTTTTTAAAAAACAGTGTTATAGGTAATATACTAGCACAGTCAGAGGATTGGCTAACTAATAGAAAGCAAAGAGTTGGAACGAGGGGAGGTATTTTCAAGGTGGGAACCTGTAACCAATGGAGTATCACACGGATCGGTGCTGGGGTCACAGTGATTTACAGTATATATTTAATGACTTGAATGAGCACAGTAGATGTATTATCTCCAAATTTGTGAATGACACAAAAATATATAGGAAGGCAAGGGGTGAGGTTGACCCAAAGATATAGACAGAGCGATATAGACAGGTTAAGAGTGTGGGTAAAGACCTGGCAGATGGAATATAATGTGGAAAAATGTGAGGCTATAAACTTTGGCAGGAAGAATAGAGGAGCTGAATATGATTTAAACGGAGAAAGACTGCAGAAAGATATTGAACAGAGAGATTTGTGAGTCCTCATGCATGAATAACAATTGGCTAGCATCCATATTAAGCTGAAAGTAGGGAAGGCAAGTGGAATGTTTGCTGTTATTTCTAAGTGAATGCAGTATAAAAGTAGGGAGGTTTTGCTAAAACTGTACAAGGTACAAGTCAGACTACAGCTTCGACTACTGTGAACATTTTTGCACTCCTTATCTAAGCAAAGATATACTAGCATTTGTGGCAGTCCAGAAATGGTTCACTAGGCTGGTATCAGGTACGGAGGAGAGGTTGAGTAGGTTGAGCCTGTACTGAATGAGTGGTGACCTAATTGAGACAAAGAAGATTCTTAGGGATTTGACAGGGTAGATGTGGATAATCTCATTGAATGGCAGAGCAGACGTGGCGGGATGAATGGCCTACTTCTGCTACTACATCTTATGATCTTTATAATGGACCTAGTCACTTGTTGCTTGGAGGAAACGCTGGTGGGCATTCCACATGTAAAACTTGTAGTGATGGGGATTGTACAGGTTATAAGGCAGTAACGTATAGCAGCTGCATCAGAAGCGCTTGGAAAATAATCTGGAATTAAAAGATGGGCGAACCCTCCCTTGGTTATCTTTTGAATATGCACAGTCTGTAGCTTGCTTACTCTTCAACACAACATCATGTTTAAGCTGACTTACAACTAAAAATTTCACTCCTTGGCACATGCCTTTTAATTTGGGCAAATCAATTCTGCGGCTGAAAACCCACCATATGAAGTCATTTAGGAAAAATTATTTTAATATATATTTTACATTTTTAAAAAAAATCAAAGAAGCAAAGTTAGCTGATGAAGGATCAAATTACACGAGAGAAAGCGATGCATGATCTTGGTGTAGGATTGAACACCCACTTGCTATGAGTTACTCATTTCGGCTCAACTGTTATGGAGGGAGAATACAATTGGCTGCTTCAAGCAGAAGTGTTTCCAATAGCTGACTGAACAAAGTGATGGCTCATTCAAAAGAGGATTAATAGAACATAAGATGTTTTTTGTGCTTAGACTGATGCCATGCAGCTCTTGGTGGTTGTACCTGAGAAAATCATGTGGAGGTAAAATCTGAGAGGCAAACGCATGCCTACCGTTTAGACCACAGTCACACTGAGGCTTATGGAGAAAAGGAGAACTGGATTGAAGATACAGGAATTAATGAGTTCTGACGGAAAACCAATCTGGCCGGATTTTAATTCGTTCACTTATTACTAAATATACCATTCCCACAAATGTCCTTAGTCACAAAAAATCCCAAATGGTGTCATTTATTAGGGTTATTGTGACCATTGTAATGACAGATTCAGTGAATGAACTGACAAAATTTAACTTTGATCTATCAAAATTAAAACTCTGTTACAATGTGTACTCTGGCAAAAAAATCACCAAGGGAGATGAAGATATTTTTGTTGATGCATAGTGAGTTCTAATGTTCTGGAAAGCATTGCCTGAAATGATGGCAAAAGCAAACTGAATATAGTATCAAAAGCGAATTGAACAAATACATAAAAATAAAACTTTGGAAGTTATTGGGAAAGAGCAATACAATGGCATTAGTCAGATAACTCTTTGAAATAGCTGACACAGGCATGATAGGATAAATATTCTCTTTCTTTGCAGTCAGCTTTTACGATTCAGCTTATAATTATTTTATGGAATGGGGTGTAGGTACTGTTATGCTGAAAATTAGTTGGAAATAAAAGACCAGCCATAGGTTCAGGAATATTATAGCCGTAATCCTGTTTCTTGGCATCAAGGCTTTCTGAATAAATAAAAGGCAACCAAAACTCCAAAATTGCTCTATTTATCCTGGGGGTTCTACAAAGATTTCAGCACTCGTCTTACCATCCTTCTCCTGCTACCAAAACCCTACAGACCTTTCTAAACTATGAAAATTCTGAAAGTAAGCTAAGAACACAGTCAGATCAAAAATAAGGCAGAGGTCTAGAAATGCAACCCTTTTCTTCACATCATGAATAGTTCTGCTAAGACTGTGCTTACCAGACCCTCTGTCCTCTGATCATGTTCTGTACTTCGCTAGCAAGAAACACCAGAATGCAGGAGTGATTACAGGATGTTTCTCTGGCGTTGAAACAAGTGCTCCAAGATCACAAAGTCACTGTACAAGTGTACATGTAGTGTTGGGACCCCTTCCCCTTATCCAGTATAGTTTGTAAAGGGAATACCATAATCTCAAGTGAAACTGGATTACATAGAAGGAGCTTGATAAATGTGAAATATACAATTGAAAGAAAAGACAAAATGCACTTTGTCCCTTCTTTTGCATAATGCCTTGATTCTACTTAATGCTCATTTAACTACTAAATGTACAAGTCGTTCAAGCTGTTTTGAAATCAGCAATTATTCTTGGTGGATTTTACACATAATAACATTTCAGGTTTTCTGGTTTCCTGCTTTCCAGACAAGGTGGCATCAGTTGGAGAGAATGATAATAAATTTGTACAGAAAGATGTTTGAATAGCTTCAGCTCATCAATATATTTTGAGAAGTTAGCCATCAGAACCAATGAAGCATCATCATTAGCTACTTGCGATTGATTTCATTTCCTTACCATTCATTATATTATAAGTTGCTCTTTTAAAATTTTAGGCAATCAAAATAATGAAATTACTGGAGAGCTTAAAATCTGAAATACTGAAGAGTATGTCCCCAACATACTCTCTCTGTCGATTCTCCCAAACCTCTGCTATTGATTGAAGCTGACCTCCCTCAAAGTATGCTTAATTTGAAATATTATACAGGAATAGTTTATCTGATCAGCTTTCACATTGAGTGAGGAAACTTTTGCAACTACTGTACTGATTCATAATCATTTCTACAGACCATTAATAATCATAGGCAAATTACATTCTAAAAGTGTATCAAATTGCAGAAAATGCTAAATGAGCATTCATGGGATTCTTGCACAAAAACAACATAAATTAATTAAATATTTGTTATGGCACCAGATAGGAGTATAGAGGTAATAGCCACTACAGATCAAAAGGATTTTTGTGGCTTGTGAATAGATTTCACAAGGTGTAAGGAGAGGTGGGCAGG
Organism: Ginglymostoma cirratum; assembly: GCA_024137785.1. NCBI lineage: Eukaryota > Metazoa > Chordata > Chondrichthyes > Orectolobiformes > Ginglymostomatidae > Ginglymostoma > Ginglymostoma cirratum. Next base: position 28,723,406 of record JAHRHZ010000064.1, read on the forward strand.
TGGTTTCTGGTTAAAGAACGTAAAATTGAAGGTCTAAACATCCCCCATAGCTCGGTCGTCTGTTGCTTTAATGGAAGATGAAACATTTCACCCAAACCACTGGGAAATTCTAAATTGTCACATTTACATTGTCATCCAAGATAAATTTTCCCTGTTTAATTTCAGCCATGAAGGTTTTTAACATGACAGAAATCTAAGTGTTCGTACATAGCTAAGTGTTAAATATCATCACAATTATAGTTTGCATTGTGACTTTGTAGAAATGAATGTATAAATGTAAATGTACATACAAATCATTTCATAACCTCACCACTTTGGGAACCTTGGAAAAGTACACTGACATATAAATACCACCTATAATATTAGAGTTATGCCAGCCTGGTCAATGACATGGCAGAAGCTTGCAATCATATTTCAGGTTTCCATTTCGCAGGGAGCCATTGTGAAACTCAAGCATTTCTTCCAGTAGTCACATTGAACGGGATATATAACTGAGATGGTACCCACTTTGGAGTGCAGACTACTTTGAAGACTGAATGAAGAAACTAAATGAACATAAAACATTCCCAACAATATTAGCAGTCACTGCCAACTGAACTTAAAACTCTGGTTGAAGTATAACTATGTATATACTAATGATATTCTGCTACACTGAAAATAACTTTAAATATCATAAAATTATTCTTTGGGAAAATAAGGAATTATTTTGGTCTTGGGACCCACAGAAGATTCTAGCCTGTACTAGTGGGTGAAAGTTTCCTTTTGCTGATTAATTGCTGCCATTGATATTAAGTGAAGCCGGTTCCCAAGCTATATCATAAAATTGTCTGCAATCCAATCATAATCAATCAAACTAATTTTCATGAAGCTTTTACAATGACTGATGAGGGAAATGTTTTGCAATGTTATATTGGTGGTACAACTGGACCACATCTCATCTTACCCATGCAGCATGGCAAACTCATCATTCAGTTTTGTTTTGCATTGAGCAGCTTAGAAATTGAGCAAACAATTTGCTAATAAAATATTGTGAAATCAGAATGTGCCCTAATCACTTGCTATGTACCTCCTACCTTTTAACTTTTTATTATTCACCCAGATCCTCCTGTATCCCAGAATTCTACAACTGTGCTCCTTTTAAATAATATGCTTTCTCTTGCCAAAAGTGGACAAGTTTACATTTATCCACATTATACACCATCTGCCAATTCTTTGTGCATTTACTTAACTCATCTATATCTCTTTGCAGACTGCTCATGAACTCTTCACAACTTACTTTTCTATCTATTTTTGTATCAACAGTAAACTTAGTGACTGTACACTCAATCCCTTCATTCAGGTCATTGATATAGATTGTGAATATTTGAGAATGTCCACTCATTACATCTTGCCAAACTAAAAATGACACATTTATGTCAAGTATCTGTTTCCTTTCAACTAGTCAATCCTCTATCTATGCCAATTTTTTTCTCCCTTGCAACATTCTCCTATTTTATGGAATAAAGTTTTTTGACACACCTTGATACACGCTTCTGGAAATTCAAATACCCCAGATCCGTAGATCGACCTTTATCCAGGTTGTTTGTTCCCTCCTCAAAGAACTCTAATGAATTAGTCGATGATGATTTCCCTTTTCCAAAACCATGTTGCCTCTGCCTGATTGCATTGAGATTTTCGAAGTGCCCTGTCATGGCCTCCTTAATAATCGATTCCACCATTTTCCCTCTGGAAGATGATAAGCTAACTGGTCTGTGGTTTCCAAGATAAAAGGTACTGCAGATGCTTCAGATCCTCCGACACTTCCGCCATCTGCAATCTGACCCCACCACCAAAGACATTTTTCCCTCCCACCCTTATCTGCTTTCCGTCCGCGACTCCCTTGTCCGCTCCACACTCCCCTCCAGCCCCACCACACCTGGCACTTTTCCCTGCAACCGCAGGAAGTGCTACACCTGCCCCCACACCTCCTCCCTCACCCCAATCCCAGGCCCCAAGAAGACTTTCCACATCAGGCAGATATTCACCCGCACATCTGCCAATGTGGTATGCTGCATCCGCTGTACCCGTTGTGGCTTCCTCTACATCGGGGAAACCAAGCGGAGGCTTGGGGACCGCTTTGCAGAACACCTGCGCTCAGTTCGCAACAAACAACTGCACCTCCCAGTCGCGAACCATTTCAACTCCCTCTCCCATTCCTCAGACGACATGTCCATCCTGGGCCTCCGGCAATGCCACAGTGATGCCACCCGAAGGCTGCAGGAACAGCCTTCATATTCAGCCTGGGAACCCTGCAGCCCAATGGTAGCAATGTGGATTTCACAAGCTTCAAAATCTCCCCTCCCCCAACCGCATCCCAAAACCAGCCCAGCTCATGCCCGCCTCGCTAACCTGTCCTCCCTCTCACCTATCCCCTCCTCCCACCTCAAGCCCCACCCCCATATCCTATCTACTAACCTCATCCCGCCCCCTTGACCTGTCCGTCTTCCCTGGACTGACCTATCTCCTCCCTACCTCCCCACCTACACTCACCTTTACTGGCTTCATCCCCGCCTCTTCAACTTGTCTGCCTCCTCTCCACCTATCCTCTCCTCTATCCATCTTCTATCTGCCTTCCCCTCTCTCCCTATTTATTTCAGAACCCTCTTCCCCTCCCCCATTTCTGATGAAGGGTCTAGGCCCGAAACGTCAAGACTTCCTGCTCCTATGATGCTGCTTGGCCTGCTGTGTTCATCCAGCTCCACACCTTGTTATCTCTGGTCTGTGGTTTCCTCCTGTTTTAAATAGTGGAGTTAAATTAGCTAGTTTCCAAGGTGGGATCTTTCCAGAATTTAAAGAATATTGGAAAATTGAAACCAACGCATCCACAATGTCAGCAGCCGCCACTATTAAGATGCTAGGATAAAGGCCAACGGGACCTTTGAACCAGTCAGCTTTTCTTGATGATTGTAATTACTTTAAGTTCCTCCCTCAAATTTCACTTCCTGATTCCAAAATTATTTCTGAAACATAATTTTTATCCTCTACACTGAAGAGATGCAAAGCATCTATTCAATTCATCTGCCATTTCCTTGTTTCCCTCTATTAACTTGCTAGACTAATTGTCTCAGGACAGACACTCACTTTAGTTACTCTTTTCCTTTTTAAATGCTTGTAGAAACTTTTACTATCTATTTTAATGGCTCTAGATATATTTCTCTTATTGTCTCATTCTCCCTCCCCTACTACCTACTGCAGCAAAAATGTTGCATTTGCGCCAAGTAAAATTTGTTTTATTGAGTCACTTCTTCAAGATACAGGTATTTACCCTAATCAAAAGAAAAGGACAATCTCTGACCTTCTAATCTGAAAGACTAATGCATAACTCTTTACTTCCTTTGCTCATAAAATACTCCCCCAATGTAAACAAATTTCCAGTCCCAGAACTATCTACAAGTTAATCATTAAATGCCTTCAGAAAGACAAAACCCACATACTTTTAGCTCAAATCCAACTATAAAATAAATGATCTTAAAATATATATAAATCACACACCTTACACCATAGTTTCCTTTTATACTTAGAAACATAGGAAGTGAAGTAGGCCATTCAGCCCCTCAAGCTTATTTCACCATTCAGCAAGATCATAGCTGATCTGTGGCCTAAATCCATACCTGTCTTTGCCCCATATTCCTTGACACCTTTGTTTAACAAAAATCTATCTCAAATTAATAATTAACAACTGATCTAGCATCCACTACTGTTTATTGAAAAGAGTTCCAGAAGAGTGAATATTGAGTTCAACACCTTCAGATTCTGAACCCACTCCCATTCCGTCCCTTTTTTTTAGCTTTGCCTGTTACATTCTCTGTCACCACGTCCTCTCTCCTCTCCCCCAACTCCAGTGGGACTATCCGAGATAACAAGGCGTGGGGCTGGATGAACACAGCAGGCCAATTGGCCTGCTGTGTTCATCCAGCCCCACACCTTGTTATCTCGGATTCTCCAGCATCTGCAGTACCTTTTATCTCCAGTGGGACTATTTCTTGTTTCCAGTTTGGCAGTTAGACACAACATTGTTCTGCCATTCTCACATTCCGATCACTTAATCTGCACTACCAGCACCCTTTCTCCCCCAGCACTCCATCCTGCCATCCCGCTATTGCATAAATGCTGCCGCCTCCATCCTTCATGTCATCTCTGTTGAAGAGTCATCTTGACTCAATGTTAGCTTGCTCTCTCTTCATGGATGCTACCTGACCTGCTGTGATTTCCACCACATTTTGTTTTCAGTCCATCTATCACCCTTTGTGTGTTGAAATGCCTCCTAATATATATCCTGAATGGTCTGGCCCTAATTCTCAGACCATGCCCCCTAGTTCTAGGATCCCCAATCAGTGGAAATAGTTTGTATTTATCCTTCCTGTCTTTTCCTGCTAATATAGACTCATAGAGCTGTACAGCATGGAAATAGACCCCTAATATCTTGAAGACTTTGATCAGAACATCCTTCTAAATTCTAGAGAAAATAGGACTAATTTGTCTACTCTCTTCTCATGATCCCTTAAATCCTGGTATCACTCTTGTAAAACATGTTGTTCTCCAAGGCTGATATGTCCTTCCTAAGGTGTGATGCTCACAGTACTCCATGTGGAGTCTTAACAGTGGTTTTGTATAGTTGCAACATAACTTCTGCATCCTTTCTCTCCAATACTGTAGATGTAAAGACACTGCATACCATTAGTGTTTTTTTATTACTTCCTGCACCTGTTCATGACATTTTAAAGATCTATGTGTCCGAACCTCCAAGTCTCTTTGGACATCGGCTGTATTTAACTTCATTACATCTAGAAAGTAATCTATTGTTTTTAAGTCTAAGATGGATAACCTCACACTTGAACTCCAGCTGCCACGGTTTTTTCCATTCACTTAGTCTATCAATATCCCTGTGTAATTTTACGCTATCATCTACACTGTCTGCAATGCCACTTAACTCTTTGTTATCAGCAAATTTGGATACATGTCCTTCTACGCCATTATTGAAGTAATTAATAAATAATGTGAATAACTGATGCCCTAACACAAATCCTTCTAGGACACCACTAGTCACAGCCTATCAATTTGAGTACCTACCTATTATCCCTACTTTCTATCGCCTGCCACTCAACCAATTTCCCAGCCATGTCAGTAATTTGCTCTCAAATATATGGGCTTCTATGCAAGTTAACAGTTTCTCATGTGGGATTTTATCACATGCCTTCTGGAATTTAACAACCTCCTCAAACATTCCCCTATCCACTACCTTAGTCACCTCTTGAAAAATTTCAATAAGGTTTGTCAGGCATAACATATCTGTCATGAATCCATGCTGGCTCTCTCTGATTAACTGAGAAGTTTCAAGGTGTTCAGTTATCCCAACATTGATTGCGGACTCCAACAACTTACTCACCACAGAAGTTAGCCTAACAGGTCTGTAATTTCCTGGTTTTCCTCTTTTGTCCTTCTTAAAACGTGGAGTGACATGTTCAAGACAGGCAACTCCTGTATCAAGGGAACTCTGAAAGATTATCGTTGGGGCGTCTACAATGTGCTCCCCTGCTTCCTTTAACACTCTTGGATGGAAACCATTAGGTTCTGGGGATCTGTCATTCTTTAATTCCATTATTTTACTCATCACTGATGTTTTACTTGCACTAATTTTATTCAGCTTTCTTGCCAAAATAGATAATTTCACATTTTTCCCACATTATACTCTATTTCTCACCCCTTTGTCCACTCACATATCATATCTAAATCTCGTTGTAGCTTCCTTACGTCCTTTCACAACTCAGTTTCGTAACTTGATTCGTGTCCTCAGTAACTTTAGCATCAATACTTTCTGTCTCTTCATCTAAGTTACTTTTAATAAGTTATAAACAGTTGAGGTGCTAGCACTAATCCCTGTGACAGAACACTTGTTACATATTGCCATTCTGAAACAGATTAATTTGTACATACTCTTTGCTTTCTGTTAGCCATTAATGATCTTAAATTGCATAAATGACAGGACTAATACTTCCGAATCTTTGTCAGCCGCAAACTTCAGTTTTGAACATGAGTAAAGCTCATTGGCATCTACTGACGAGCCTACACCCATGCCTCCAAGTTGCTGGTAATACATTCCAGTGGGCATACCCTGGTAGTTCAAGTTGACTCAATGAGCTAAATAAATGAGGCTATTATTGGTTTCATCTGGTGAAGATAGGGAATGTTACCTTTCAAAATCCATGATTTAAAATGATGAAAGAGTCAGATGATCCTGGCTAGACCATAATGGCTCTCCAGGTGAACGCCAGCAAGATTCATGACACATAGAAGGATTTCTTAAATGGATTTGTGGCCAATCACTTTGAAAGAGATTGAGACAGGACTGTGTGCCATTCCATGGCAAACAATGAAATTTATTAAAATGCTCTTGCTTACGGTAGAAGTGCATGGCATAACATTGGATCCGACCTTTAGCAAAAGAAAGGAACATGAAGAAGAGGACAATGATAATGAACACACCCTAGAGTAATAAAGCATATACTTGTTTCCGTGATTTCCTACGTTCCAAATTTAAACTTGCTACCAAAGGTAACCTGGCACATTTTTCTATCATAATGCCCTCAGTAACTGATTTAAAATGAATATTAAATGCTGTTACGATTGGAAAATCAAGGTCAATATATCTTCCCTCTCATACACAGGCCTTGTTCGTAAATTTTTTTGTAAAATTACACATTAGTTGCTTTAATAGGAATAAAATAGCAACAAATTAGAACTTAAGATTCAAAAAGGAAAAGAAAATCCAGAAAACTCCACTGAGAATCTACGAAGAATTTCTGAAAACAAACAAGTATCACTGGTCAGGGCAACCCACAAAGATAAAAAGATGACCCAAGCCATTCACTTATAAAAATTCTTCAGTTAAAACAAATCCCCCAAACATTTTCCCACTAATTGGCATTTCTAGGTCCAAAATAACGTTTTGAAACAAGGAAATAATTATATACTTCACAATACCATTGCCAAATGAATCATCTTCTGTGTTTTGTTCAGCTTTATGACAACATCTACCACGTAGTCCACAGGCAAGATAATTAACCACTTTGTTTGGATGGTTGCATATAAATCAGAGGTTTGCATAATCTACAGAATAAATAAAATGTTGCTTACACTTCCATCGAGGCTGCATAGACTCAGTGAATCTTCATCTCTTTTTCTCTGCTTCCGTTTCTTCTATGAAAGTAGAAGAAATCAGGTCAGTCATACAAGACAAATAAGGAAAGGAAGAACCAATTATAATCAACATAGTGCCTTTCATGGCTTCAGTATATCCAAAGGCACTTCACAGCTAATAAAGCATCTTTAAAGTGTGATCACTGTGCTAAGACAGGAAAATGCAGCAGCCTATGCGAGCACAGCAAGGTCCTAACAAATAATCATGAAGATAAATGATAGGCAGGGCACTGAGGGAATTTGTGCTCAACTGAGAGGGCAGCAGGATTTCCTAAAGACAGCATCTTCAATACTTGAATAGCACTAAAGTGTCAACTAATATTATTTGCTCAGGTCTATCAATGAGCTTGAGCCCAAAAACCTCAAACATTTTGGTTCAATGGAACCATCCAAAAACTTGGCTATTACACTTGCTTCCATGAATGACCACACTTCATATGTAATTGATGGTTGGGGAATGGTTAGTCATTGCAATAAGTGTATTTACTACACTCTGCAACATTTCTAAAGAAAAGCGCGTGTTAACAATGTTAATGTACATTTTCCTCAGTGCATAAAAGTTTTTAAAAAAATTAGGTAGCCATCTTTTAAAAGGATGACAGTTTAAGAAAAGATTTTCATTCAGTTTGTACACAATGAAAAATATACTCCTTTTTCAAGTCTCTTGCATAAATATTGAAAACATTAGCTTGCAATTCAGATTATACAACTACTTAAGATATTTAAATTCCTTTGTCTGCTCCTTTCATGGATGCATTAACCAGTTTAAATCAGTCATTTTAAAATAAGCAAGGCATACTCAGTAATAGGGTGCCCAACAAATCAATGCAAAACACTAAGCTGAAGCATTTCAGCTGAAAATATCAAGTAGATGATTCAGTTTGGTCTCCTCCTGTGGTCCCCAACATCACAGATATCAATCTTCAGCAAAATATAAGTAAAATACTGCAGATGCTGGAAATCTGAGGTAAAAACAGAAAGCGGCTGGAGAAACTCAAGAGATCTGGCAGCATCCGTGGATAAAGAAACAAAGTAATGTATTGAGTTTTGTATGAATCTTCTTTGAAGAAGAGTCATGCTTAACTTGAAACGTTATCTGTTTCTTTCTGCACAGAAGCTGCCAGACCTGCTGAGTTTCTCCAGCACATTCTGTTTTTATCTCAGTCTTCAGCAGTTTGATTCACTTCATTGTCATGATTATAAACAATGTGGACTACTGTTCTTCAATTGCATTAGCGGATTTAATACCTCAGACTCATGAAGCAGTTTTAAAAAGGGACCAAAACACTGACTTAAAATGGGTGCAGAGATCTACATGGATTGGCCAAGTTTCATGAAGCTGATGTGAATTACAGCAAAGACAGTCTGAGCTGAAATTAACATTTTTCCCAAGGGCAACGAAAGTTAGAAAAAGCAGTTAGAAAGAACCCATAGAATAGATATCCCATTCTATTTATACTACTGTAACAATCTTCACATATTGGAGATGGAACGTTTCCTGAAATTATTCAGCCTAAGAAACATAACTTCAGCTGACATGGTATACTCTGTACAGTCGGGCTACTACTTCATAGAGTTTTCTTTTGGCAGGGGAGAGACGGTGGAACCCATGATGGAGAACTGTACATGGGCTAAGACGCGTGGCTCTCTAAGGAAGCAAAGTATCTGGTTTGACAGCACTGACTGGAAATGAGCCTTAGAGAACCAAGAACTTTAAAAGATAATTCTAACACCCAAAATTGTTGAAACAACTGTGGTCACAGGTTAAAACCATATGTTAAAGGATGCCTAAAGGATTCTAAACTGTACATTGTTCTATTTCCCTGAACATTGTATATGTGAAAGTGTACGGGTCCAAGTGACGTACAATGGCCATATACTTAATGTTGCAGTTTTATTATTTTTCTTTGGTTTAGCAGGTGATACTTACAGTAAAAATAGCTATCTGCATTTTAATTAGAGAATGTTACAGCCTTGTGCGAAAAAGATTTTGTTGCAATCAATTGAAAGAACTACATGTATTTCATTTGAATTATAAACTGGAAAATTGAAGTTTGGACTGCTTTGTTGCAAAGAATAAGCCAAAGTTTTTTAATAATTCAAAGGAAAATGGAAACTCTGTGGTGCTGTTTTGCTGAACCCAGACTTGGTACTTTCGTGAGACAGAATGGCTCCAGGTGCCTTTGAAAAAAATACTGCCCATCAAAGCTTGTGGATTGGTTGAAGTACAATTTATCACAGAAATGAGAGGGAGCAATTGGAACTCAGACCTCCAAAATATATGCCAGCAATAAAAGTCACAAAAAAACCGAACAAACTGCAGATGCTGTAAATCAGAAACAAAAACAGAAATTGTTCGAAAAACTCAGCAGGTCTGGAGAGAAATCAGAGTTAATGTTTTAGGTCAAAGGACCCTTCCTCAGAAAAATCACAATCCTTCTCTCTCCTTCTTTCTCCCCCTCTCTCTGTGTGAGTAGAAAAGATAAAAAAAACCTAAAAGACCCAGCCAAAAATAAAGAACTGCTGATTCAAGCCAAGATCTAGATCCAACTAAGTGGCTACCAAATTGACGATCACCGCAAACAGCAGCGTGATATCATTGCCAAAAACAATATCGGAAGGTGAGAAAGTCACCTTATTTTCTCTTCTGTTTTGGATTCTGATCCACAGACTTTTTGCCTATATTTTCCACCCACGATACTCCTAAAAAAAATTGCTTGTCTCATCCTTCTCGCTTATCCCATTAGTGTATTTGAATTTAAAGAAGGTATGGTTTAAGTTTGCATTTTTGTAATTAATCCTCTATTTTAATTAATCCTCTGTTTCTGCCACATATTGGAGCACAGATCTGTACGAATAAATAATTTTTTGTTGTATTGTTCAATGATGGAACCTGGAGTTTCTTTTATCATAAATAGTGCTCATAGTCAGGCATTAACGATCCTAGTGATGAAAATGGTCATTTTTCGCAATTGTGATGACTCTGAGAATAGTGGGCTTGATTTAGAACACACCATTCCCATCACCGTCATGACATCAATCAAAGGAGGCTGAAGAGAGGTGAGCCAGTCACTCTTTTCTTAACCACCTAATCATAACAAAATTTAATATCAAGAAACGACTGAATGCACTGAAAGCAGTAATAGAGACTGTGGATCCTGACAACATCCAAACAAAAATACTGCAGGCTTTTGCTCCAGAACTGGAAGCTCTGATAGCCAAGCTATAGTTCCAGCATAGCTAAATATTGGCATCAACATGACAATATGGAGAATTGCTAAGGAATATCCTGCCCATAAAATGCATGGCAAATCGAGTCCGGCAACTCATGTGGCATCAGTCTACCCTTATGCATTAGATGGTACGCATCATTGATATCCAGTGGCATTTACTTACCAATACCCTGCCTATCATTGTTTTGTTTGAGTACCAGCAGAGGCACTTGGCTCCAGACTCACTGTAGCCTTGGTTCAACCATGAATGAAAGAGGTAAATTCTACAATTGAGGTAACAGTGCTTGCTCTTGACACCAAGACAGCATTTCACCAAGACTGGCAACAAGCAGACATGGCAAAACTGATGTCAATGGGAATCAGGAGAAAAATGCTCCATTATTTGGAGTCATACTTGGCATTAAAAAAGTGGTTGTGGTTGATGGAGTTCAATCATCTCAGCCCAAGTCACTGCTATAGGTGTTCCTCAATGTCTTGGACCCAATGAACAGCAGCAGCTTAATCAATAACTTCCCTCCATCATAAAGACAGAAATGGGGATATTCACTGATAATTGCACAAGTAACATTTGTAAATCCTCAGGAATTGAAAATTGTCTGTTTAAGTCTGGGCACAGAAGAAGTAAACAACGTTCATGACACACAAGTGGCAAGTTGTAATCACCTCTAACAAGAACGTTACCTTCTGAGGTTCAATGGTATTACCGTTGCTGAATCTGCCACCATCAACACCCTGGGAATTAGCATTAATCAGAAATTAAACAGGACCTTTCAAATAAATACTGTGGCTAAAAGAACAGGCCAGGGGCTAATTTACGAAATGACTCCTCAGAGCTGGTCCACCACTTCCAGATGCAATTCAGGAGCCTGATGAAATACTCTCAACTAGCTTATACAAGTGCAGCTCCAACATGCATCTGGGTTATTAAATAACTTTTGACGAGATATCCTGCTTCCCACTGCTTTGGGAAAGCGGCCAACACAATCAAAGACCTCTCCCACCCTGGTATACTCTCTTCTACTGGGCAGAAGACATAAATGTTTGAAAATGCCGTACCAACAGATTTAAGAACAGCTTCTTCTCTGTTGTTATCAGACTTACGAATGGATCTCTCATATATTAAGTTGATCTTTCTCTGTGCCTTCTCTGTAGCTGTACCATGGTATTCTACATTCTGCATTCTGTTCTATTACCCTGGTGTACTTATGTAAGATATGATTTGTCTGGTTAGCAAGCAAAACAATACTTTTCACTGTACCTTGATACATGTGACAATAATAAATCAAATCCATGACAACAGCATGGCAAAGGTTAGGGTTGAGGCTTTAAGGAATCATTAGAAAATTAGATGAAATAACATGAAAAGCAAAGACTTCCACGTAAAGGATAATCATTCAGAATGGAGCAAGGTACAAAGTGGTGTTCTACAAGGATCAGTGTTGCAATTACTGTTACTCAAAATTTATGTTAATGATTTGGATTTAGGAACAGGTAAATCAATATCAAAATTTGCAAATGACACCAAACTTGATAATACTAGGGAGCAACACATAGCACAAGAAACCTTGCAGACTTGTAATTGGACAGTAAATGGCAATTGGACTTTAACAGAGATAAATGTAAAATGATGCACCTTAGTAGGAAGAGTGGAAACATCTTACAAATAAGAAACTGATTGGGATGTCAGAGAGAAGTATTTGAGGAATACTGGTGAACAAACAATTAACAATAACATTGCAGATCAAGAAAGCATTTAAAATTTATATCAAAGTACCAGGATTTATTTCTAGGAGCATTTCAGTCAAAAGTAATAAAATTATTTTAAACCAATATAGAATGTTGGCCAGAGATAGTAGGAACTGCAGATGCTGGAGATACTGAGATAACAAGGTGTAGAGCTGGATGAACACAGCAGGCCAAGCAGCATCGGAGGAGCAGGAAGGCTGACATTGCGGGCCTAGACCCTTCTTATAGGCCCGAAATGTCAGCTTTCCTGCACCTCTGATGCTGCTTGGCCTGCTGTGTTCATCCAGCTCTACACCTTGTTATCTTAGAATCTTGGCCAGGTCACTCTTAGTGTTGTGCACTGTTATGGTCCTCAAAGTATCAAAAGGATATGGAAAGAGATGAAATAGAAGGAGACTCTGACACAAATAATCACTAGCACAATGTGAACAGGATGTTTCTGTTTTGTGTATTCTATATAATTCTACACAAGCTTAATATATTTGTTATCCTTCTGATAAAATAATGTAACAATATAAATGTCTGTATTGTAATAAATCAAACAGCAGCATAATTTTCACTTTTTGTAGCTGTTGTGTTTATTTTCCCCTTGTGTCTGTTAGTTTCTCAGCTACGTAAGTGCAGCACGTACACAAAAGTTGGAATTTTCCCATTTTCAGTTAGAGTGTTTTGCCAAGTGAGATTCATGGTGCTTCATCCATCATGGCTCAGACAGACCTTTCTTACACAATCTTTCACTCTTGACTACATTAATATGGAACGAGGCTCTTGTAGAAGCAGAAGTAAATTACTCAGATGTTGGAACCTGTACTGAAAACAAAATAACGTCGGAAATCACAGCAGGTCGGGCAGCATCTGTGGAGAGGGATGAAGTGTCATCTCGATTTGTTGGCCTGCTCTCTCTCCACGGATGCTGCCTTAGCCTCTGTGATTTCCAGTACGTTTTGTTTTTAGTCTTGGAAAAGCAGTCCTGCCCACCGCTGGGACCAGCTGGTGTTCACGCTGCTGACACCATTGTCAAAGCCTGGCCACACACCATTTCTGACACTGCAAGCCAGGAATTACTCCTCACACTGTGGTGCTCAAGCCTCTACTTTCAGGACATGGACCAGAGGAAAGGAAAGCTCATTCCCCAGAAGCGTTGGTGGACGGAATAGTGAAGAGGAAGGTAGTACGTTTTCCAGCTGACTGCCCCAGGAAGCCATGCTACCAGACCAAGATGGTCTGGACATAAATCACAGCCTGTATCAGTGTTTTCTCGCAAGTGAAGCAGGATGCCCAGCAGTGCATGAAGAAGGTCAATGATCTTCGGTGCTCTGCAAGGGTAAGTGCCATTGCCATCTTTCTGCTACTTCATGTTCACAGGGCCACCACTCACTCCAACCCAGTCAATGCAAACTCACCACACCAAGGATCATGGATGACAGTCCTCACTGTTTACATACATTATGTTCACTTAACATCTCTCACCCACCTCATCCTCCCAAACTACTTACCATTCCAAACTTCTGAACTTCCTATTCACCCACTAGGGATATCTCACCACATCGCTAGCTCAGGCATCACCACTAACTACTCTTCAAACCACTTCCATCATAATTGCTTTTCTTATTGCCAGGTAAACTAGCTCACTCCCAGCACCCTGGCTGACCTACTTGTAATGGCCATACTGGTTTCACTTGACCCAGGACTTACCATGACCCAATCCATGGACAGACTCAATCTCTGGTATAACCAAGTGCTTAGTTTACCATGAATGACCCCCAGACTGGAATCAGGTCAGCTCCTTGACTGATTGCAGCAGTAACCCCTGACTGAGTAAGAGCTGCTCCCCTTTTATTTTCATAGGCAGCCATTTGCTTGAAGCATGTGCAGTGTGCTTTGTCATGTGCAGTAGGTGTGACACTGACACAGCGCAAAGCCACACAGCAACATGTCCATCCCATTGACATTTCAGTGCTCCCACTGCCTGTCTCTCCCTCTACACTAACAGGCAATGCAAGCTGCAGCACCTAGCAGTCTGAAACGAGTGTCAAAGATCCTGTGCACTAAGAAAGCAATGTGAGTCACAAAGAGGTTGGAAGCCCATAAGTCAGTGGGTATGTGCTAAGTTAGTAATCAAAGTAGACAGAAGCTGGAAGTCTCCAAGTTAGTGCAAAGTGAATAGACACTAAGGGTCGTAAGATGCAACTTGTGTAGTCACTTGACATGTGTCTCTCTGCACAAAATGTCTTGGTAAAGAATGTATGTCATTGGTGACCCTGAATTTCAATGTAAAGTGTTGAAGAGTTGAAGTAGTGTGAGTATTGCTCTGAGAGCAGGTATGAAGATGTGGTGAGGCTGGTGATTTTCCAATTCTGACTTGCATGGATGAAAGGCTCAGGAGGATTCAGGCCATGAACATGCAGCGATGCTGATATTAGGAAGTTAACAGATAGTGGCCAGGACAAGCACTTAGCAACGTGCACCCACCATTTACCCATCGTGTCTTAAACATCAGGAATTTATGCCTTCCAGTTTCTCAGAGAAAGAGAGTAGAATTGGAAATTGCATATAAATAATGAGACATAGGGCTTTAAATAAGAAACAAATACAGGGAAATAAAGTAGTTGCCACTCAATAGCGAGATTCTGAAGTTATTGATTAAGACTTGAAGAGAAAATTGGGAAGTTTTCTTAATTTCAAGAGTCTGGTATTTCTCATTTCTTTCATTTTCCTAATTTTGATTTGATTTGATTTATTTATTGTCACATGTATCATGTTCCAAAATACAGTGAAAAGTACTGTATTACATCATCACTCTGGCGCCATCTTAAAACACAGAAAAATAAACCAAGACATAGAATATAAAGGCAGAAAAATTAAGAAATAAAGAAAAAGTGTCCAACTTTACAGTCCTTCATGTTAGGTGCTCCATCATGGGCTATGGGTCTGGTGGGCCAGGCATGATTCACCTTTGCCACGCTGCTGGAACACAAGTTGCCACTCTTCAGTGTCATCTTGCCTCCAAAGACACCCTTGCCACTATGAGCCCTCAATGGACCTCACCAATGTAGATGCAATCAATGTCGCCAGGCACTGCACCCGTCCAAATTTGACTCCAATGTTCTTGCCATTACACAGTCCACACCAGGGAGAGGAAAATTCCACCCAAAGTCTTTCTGTTTAAATATTCACAACTGAAATCTGATATATTCCTGTAAAATCATGTGACCTTGTAGTCCAGATGTCTCTAACTGACTAATACTACTTGCTATTGCATGCCATGTTTTATCTAAACTGGAAAACTATTTCTTTGCACAAGAAAAAAATGTTTCTGAGATCCTTAACAGTCAACCTGGAAATTTTTTCTACTGAATCCAGTCATGGCATAATTTAAGTAGAAATGTTATTATTTAGGAACATGGTGGCACTGCAAGATGAGTTACACGATGACATTCATCGAGGACACAGTTTAAAAATAAGGGGTAGGCCATTTAGAAGAGAGTTGAGGAAAAACTTCTTCACCCAGAGAGTGGTGGATATATGGAATGCTCTGCCCCAGAAGGCAGTGGAGGCCAAGTCTCTGGATACTTTCAAGAAAGAGATGGATAGAGCTCTTATAGATAATGGAATCAAGGGTTACGGGCATAAGGCGGGAACAGGATACTGATTGTGGATGATCAGCCATGATCATAATGAATGGTGGTGCTGGCTCGAAGGGCCGAATGGCCTACTCCTGCACCTATTGTCTATTGTCTATTGACATTGTCATTCAATTTTCAATCTCCTGTTAGATAGTGGCATCAGCAGAAGATTAGAAACAGGATGCCCATAGCCTTGACCACAGAATGGAATAAAAACGGAAAAAATGAAAACATAACTAAGATGAGTAGGATCAGAGGTTGGGAATGACTAAATTCAAAACAGCAGTCAAGTGACAACTATATTCTAGAACTGAACAATCAACTCACTGATAACATTTCATATCTGGGAAATGATTGATAACAATCTCTACACAACATGTGAATAGAACCTAATCTTGACTGACAACTCACAGCCATTTAAGATAGATAAAGCAGTAGTGGTATATCTAGCTTGAAATAGGAACGATTGCAACTAGATTCCATTAAAACATAACTCTAAGGTAGAAAAGCAGCACCAGTCACAGTGTAACATAGTGATACAGTGAGATTGGAACATTCCCTCTCATTCCTTAAATAAACAAAATATTTCTGACAAAATTGTTCATACAGCTCATATTGCAATCTCCATTTACAATTAGCAGTGACAGCTTATGCTAACGCAGCCAATCACTTAGCGTTTGGCTGATCTGCCAAAGTTTGATGTATTACAACATATTATGCAACCCATTGTTAAAACGGCTTTCTGCTCCTGCATTCATAACTATTGGATTCATATTCATACAGAAATCTCCAAATTCATCACTAGCAAACTCCTACTATTACCAGTGTGAAACTTTGCCAGTGATCCAAGTCCAGTCCCCATCCACTTTTACTTTATCCATAATTATTTTCTTACCTTTCTTGACTGACAAAATATGGTTATCAAATCTGCAAACGTAAAATGAAAGTTTTTTTTTCTGTATTCCACATTTTTAAATCCATAATCACTACTTGTTGAAATCTCTTGGTCAGCGTGGACTTACTATGTTGTGACAATGTCCTTGCATATTTCTCACAAATCTCGCATCTATCATTAATGTTTTCGATAAGCTTATTGCATTCTTTTTCCATTGTTCTTGCAATTTTTATTACCGTTTTACCCTTTTAGGCAATTTGCTTATCCATCAGCTGAATTTTACTTACTTTTAGGTTGAAATGCTGGTTGGCCAATCATATACTTCTTGAATCAGATTCTGAATTATAGTTCACACATCACAAATTCCAGCAACATTGATTATTTTCTCCCCATATTTATATATATATATATTCTCACCCAATTAACCCTTAACATATATCCATTAAATCTTCCCCGGTTCTATTATGTGGCAGTCATCCCTTCAGACCTTGCTAGATGATAACACCCCAGCGATGGCTGGCAAAGAGTATGGCCATAAGTGTTATTTTATTTTTTGACTGTTACTGAATGATCTTAGATACAAATGTTTACAAATAGTCTTTCATGTTAGCTTCACTGTTAGTAAGTCACAGATATTTTGTAAGGTCAGAGTGCTCTTGGGCCCTGAGCTGAGCTACTGACCATACGTCTTCTCTATCATAAATGCCATCTGCCCCCAGGTCGATAACACCTACCAGCTCCATCCTGTTCAGCACTGCTGAAACATTCAGTTGTGCTTTGCTACTCTGTAGCCCAAAACTCCATGATTGTTACATTCTTCCAGTCAGCTTCTCAACTTTCACACTTCATAAACATGAACCCATCCTTTCTTGCAAATATCCTAACCGACACCAAGACTCAGACAGTTATCATCACAGTGCTTTCTAACCCACACTCGTCAATACTTAGATTTTAAAACTTTCATCCTTTCGTTTTAATAATTCCATGACCTCCTGCTTCTCTAGCTCTGTAATTTCATCTACCCCAAAAGTCCTCCAAGGACTCGGTTTCTCCAATTCTGGCCACCTCTGCATTTTCAATTTCCTTTGTATGACAAAAGGTGGGTTTATAATTTAGTCAAGGACCAAACTGAACACAGTAAGTACAAAAGAGAAACCGAAAGAACTGCGGATGCTGTAAATCAGGAACAAAAACAAATTTGCTGGAAAAGCTCAGCAGGTCTGGCAGCATCTGTGAAGGAAAAAACAGAGTTAACGTTTTGGGTTCAGTTCTGAGGAAGTGTTACCAGACCTGAAACGCTAACTCCGTTTTGTTTTCCTTCACAGATGCTGCCAGACCTGCTGAGCTTTATCAGCAACTTTGTTTTTGTAAGTACAAAAGAGACCTGCGAAAGGAAGCAAGGTCGCATGACTATAAGTTATTTATGAGGAGATTTTAAATCATTTTATAAACAATGATGTTATAAAAATATAGACAGAAGAAGAATGGGTCAACAGCAGGCAAGGAGATCTACTTATGGAGGTATATGAGCTACTTAATGAATATCTTGCTTGTTTCGTCACAAAAGGAGAGATGTCACAGTAGAAAGGAGATAGTAAAGAAACTTACCAGGATAAAAATAGACAAAGAGAAGGTATTTGAAAGATTGGGAGTCTTAAAGTAGAAGTCACCAGGTCAGGATGGATTGTTTTCTGGATTACTAAGGGAAGTAAGGGTAGAAACTGTGGGCAATCTATTCCAAACTTTCAACTGAGATAACAAGGTGTAGAGCTGGATAAACACAGCAGGCCAAGCAGCATCAGAGGAGCAGGAA
>JAHRHZ010000064.1:28742354-28765616 GCA_024137785.1 Ginglymostoma cirratum
GAAACATCAGCCTTCCTGCTCCTCTGATGCTGCTTGGCCTGCTGTGTTTATCCAGCTCTACACCTTGTTATCTCAGATTCTCCAGCATCTGCAGTTCCTACTATCTCCCAAACTTTCAATTGCTGTTTCATATGGAGTTGGTACCAGAGTCTGAATGAATTCAAATACTACTGTGAAGGCATAAAGCACTGTTCAATTAAGACAGTCAGAAAATCTGGGTTAATAAATGAAAGCCAGCATGATTTCTTAAGGCAAATTATTTGTAATTAACTTGATCACATTCTTTGAATAAGTAACCAAGGGGGAGGATGATGGTAATGCAGAAAACCAATAATTTCATTTTAACATTAATAAAACACTAATTAGATCCCTGATGACATTAGTTACAGATTCTGCGACCAGATTTTATGAATGACCGTGAAAGAGATTTACATTGAATGGTACAAAGGACTCCAGTTGCATGGAAAGAATGAAGAAATTAGGATACCAAAGTGAGATTTGAAAGAGACATTCAAGAACTTGCTTATTTTTAATAGAATTAATATGTAGTTTCCCGTGGCAGGTGGATACATAAAGGACAAGGCTTTAAGGTAACTGGAAAAAGATTAATGTGATTGCAATGAGGTCAGCCAGGTGGATCTCATAGAATATGAGCTCCCTGTTTGAGTCTGTTAATCTGAGCCAATCAGGGAGCCTTGGCTGACAGATTAAATACAAGACTGTCAAAAGTTCTATTCACTCAGAGCTGGCTTTGGAATGCAGCAAAATGTGATGGTGGAAAGAAATTGAGTAAATACTTGAAGGAATAAAATATTTCTGGGTAAGGGGGTAAGAGCTGTCAGGTAAAACCATTTGAGATAACAAGGTGTGGAGCTGGATGAACACAGCAGGCCAAGCAGCATCAGAGGAGCAGAAAAGCTGACATTTCGGGTCTGGAATTTTCTTTCTGAAGAAGGGTCTAGACCTGAAATGTCAGCTTTCCTGCTCCTCTGATGCTGCTTGGCCTGGTGTGTTCATCCAGTGCTACACCTTGTTATCTCAGATTCTCCAGCATCGGCAGGTCCTACTATCTCTAAATAGAATGCTATCTCTTTAATGACGCTATTGAATAAATGTTTCTCCTCTGTTCTTTCTCATTGTCCTGTAAAATACTTTTCCTTCAAGTATTTATCAAATTCCTATTGAATCACCTTCCATAACCTTTTAGACAGTATATTCTTGACAATAACTATAGGCTGTGTGTACAAAAATATCTAACAAGTTTGATTTAAGCACTCTCGTAATGTTAAACTAGTAAGACTTGAATAAATTAATCTCACTAGTGTACCTAAAAACGTTCCGTTTTAAAATGATAGAACAGGCTGGATCTTCATCCATTCATAGTCAATCTGCATGAAACATAGGTAAATGATGAAATAAAATGGTGCATTAATGCGTTGCAGTGAAAGTGAGACTATGCTTCTCAACTACTTTAGGGTTCATTATATCGTGATTTGAAAAATGTGCAATGTCTCTCTCTGGCATAAATATAATACTTTGAGATTCAAAACATATGTGAGGTTGGTCCTTACATATAACATTTTATTACATGGTATATTGTATATGTGTGCTATATTAAAAGGCCTTTAATCAATGTTAATCTCCTGTTAATCTAACCAACATAAAATCTAAAGTCCATACTTAAAATGTAAATTGTCTTGGCATGCTGCATTGATTCTCTCCTCTCTAGGAGCTTCAGTATCACCTTGGTGGCAAGTGGAAAGTTAATAAAATGGAGTTTCATTATGAAGAAAGGAAGACTTGCATTTATATAGCACTTTATGACTACCAGGCATCTCAAACTGCTTTACAACCAGTGAAGTACTTTTGAAAGTGGAGTCACTGTTGGGCACCAATGTTTTCAGTACAAACTTCCAGAAACAGCATTGTGGTAATGATCATAACATGGTTTGATGATGTTGATTGAGGAATAAATATTGGCCAGGACACCAGAGATTACCTTTACTATTTTTTTTGGAAATAGTACCACAGATACTTTTATGCTTACTTGGGCTGGTAGATGGGGCCTCAGTTTCAATATCTTTTGCGAAAGACATCACCTCTGATTGTGTGGGACTCATTCACTGTACTGAATAGTCAGTCTTGATTTTTGTGTTCAAGCCCCAGTGTGAAACTTAAACTCAGAACCTTATGACTCAGAGGCAAGGATGTTACCAACAGAGCTTTTAGTACAATAATTTAAAGAACACAGTATACGATTGTAAAATAGTGTGAGTGAAATGTCAAACAATAAGTCTCTGCAGGTGATCAAAAGTGTCAGACGGTGTGAGTCATTTGTCAACAGCTGAATAGTAAGTGAAGGGATGACCTAAAATCCAAATAATTGAGGCAGAGAGATAATTACAAAAAATTAAAAAATAAGATGGTGCTGGAGACAATTGTATTATATCATGTTATTCCAGCTGTTTGGTATGTCTCCAGAACCACCTTATTTTTAACGTTTTGCAATTATCTCTCTGCCTCATTTAATCAGATTATAGGTCATTCCCAGCTCTTACAATTCAACTCTTGACACTTCACTCACACAGTTTGACACTTTTGATCACCTGCAGAGACTTATTATTTGACACTCAATTAACACAATTTATATGATCTTTTGATCTCTCTCTGCCTATAAATTCTGTGCCTGTATGTTTTTCTTAACTTTACCTGATGAAGGATTAGTGCTCCGAAATGTTGTGATTTCAAATAAACCTGTTGGACTATAACCAGGTGTCATGTGACTTCTGATCTTGTCCACCCCAGTCCAACAATGGCACCACCACATCACAATTGCAAAATGGGGATTGATTAACATCTCCACATCATCTGAAGACTGAACTTAGTCTTGATTCTCTGTGTGAAATGTCACGATGTGGAGATGCCGGTGTTGGGCTGGGGCGGACAAGGTCAAAAATCACACGTCACTAGGTTATATTCCAACAGGTTATTTGAAAACAAGACAATGACTTGAGAGGAATCTGGATTTTGCATTTTAATGAGTAGTTCCCTTCTGAACCGATTAAAGACTCAACGAGAGGTGGCCAGTTTTAGGATTGTTACCTTTCTACTTTTCAATTCTGTGTCTTATACCCTCTCTGACACTTTATGTCTGAGGAAGGAGCTGAGCTCCGAAAACTTGCGTTTTTAAATAACCCGTTGGACTATAACCTGATGTTGTGTGATTTTTGACCTTAAAATGTCACTACATCAATTCGTAATATATTAAACATTTTATATGGATTTGGACTATCTATTTAGGAAGCTGAATTTCATGACATTTCAACATGCAAGCAATATGAACTTCATTATTAAAGATGTATAGCGAGATAGGAAAGAACTGTCACAACAACCGATCCTCAGAATCTGTTTACTGTAATGTGGTTATTTAGTCCAATATGATGGAGGAAAGAAATAAATTGTGGAGAATAGTTGTCCATTATATGATTGAAAAATGAAAAAGGTAGAAAA
The DNA here is from genome assembly GCA_024137785.1 of Ginglymostoma cirratum. NCBI lineage: Eukaryota > Metazoa > Chordata > Chondrichthyes > Orectolobiformes > Ginglymostomatidae > Ginglymostoma > Ginglymostoma cirratum. The sequence continues at coordinate 28,745,865 of JAHRHZ010000064.1, forward strand.
TAATTGGGAAAAAAATAGTGGAGTCCTTTCTGCCTCTTTATGGACCTGAAGGCCAGAGCTGGCCTACAATTAAGTATCATTCATACTTTTTGGAGTAACTGCTGCAGCCTATTTAAACACCTCTTGTATGATAAATATATTGGGTGAGTGGAGGATAATGGGCCGGAGACAAGGGATGATAGGGAAAGCTGCAGAATTTGGGCGGTAGTTTTCTGCTTCCTGAATCCACAGGAACAGTTTCAGATTCTTTTGTTGAATTTATCAGTTGCTGAAGAATCCTGAATGCAGCAAGTCTGGTTCCTGCTTCACTAAACACTTCCCAGTTTCCCAGACAGAATCTAAAACAGACCCGTGTACCTTGATGAAATGGGACTAAGAATTGTTTCTCACGTCTGCCAGGGGGCATCTAGACAACAGCCCAATCAAATATCAGGCCAAATGCCTTCAGGCACACTTTCAGAATTTTAGTTTCCAAAATGTTTCTTCTTTACAAGGAGAAAAAAAATCCAGTGATAAGAATAGATGGCACCGCTAACGAGATCAGTCATAAACATGTAGAAATTCAGTTATACTCAAGATTATTATTTTGTGTTTTTAACATGCACCCAGTGTGGGATTTTCTATCTGCACTTCTATTGTTTAGAAAAAGATGTTGATTGAATGTTTCTCTGCTTTTTTAACATATCTAATACACAACAATTCAAACATGGACTTCTAAGTTCCAGCTTTTATCTACCTGTGCCAGACTAAACGGCTAGTGAGCCATGCATTGAAAGGAGTAGCTCAGAGGTGGAGCTTGGATATTTCTGTCTAAGTGGTGATGCAGAAGTATCATCTTAAGGGGTCTATTGATCTATATATGTGCAACTCACACAAAGATTCATTGCATGTTTGTTTGGGATCTAACACCATAGAGAAGAAGTGCCTTTAGGCAAGATCAGATAAATCTGTAATTCAAAGAATTTATGCCAGCTTCTCAATATTTGTGATTTGTTGCTGATAAAAGAAAATTTGAGCAATGTTAATTAGCAGTCAGAGTCATGAATGATGTAGGACTGCATTTATGCAGAGTGTCTCATTCCTGATTCTGAATACAAGCCATAAGCTGGTGCCTGTGATTATAAAAAGCTGTCAATACATTGATGACAGAGCCTGGTTTCATTAAGAGGTGGGTGCTGACTCCCAGCCTTATATGATTATACAGAAGAGGCTACAAATCCAGGAATTTAAAAAGGAGAATTTACTTAAACTTCCCCTCTCAACTCAAGTCAAACCAAAATAAAATCACAATGTTGCTTTGCAGTTCCCGTATTAGCAAGGAGGGATGAGAAAGGCAGGTGCAGTACTCTGTTGGAGATGTGCATGTTAAAAGAGGGTTAATTTTTGAGATAGCAATATTTATACAGAAAGCATAATAGCTGTATGTTTAAGTTGGCAGTTCAAGTTATTCTCCTAGATTTCGCATTGGGAGTAAGAGTGAGGTTATCAGCATTCAGCATTAATAAGGAATGGGGAAGTTGATGTCAGCAATATCCTGCTGCCCCAGAGTACCAAAGGTCTGGAAGATAGTTAGAAGATAACACAGTGTGGAGCTGGAGGAACACAGCAGGCCAGGGAGCATCAGAGGAGTAGGAAAGTTGATGTTTTGGGTTGGAACTCTTCATTTGTACTCTAATGTTAAGATAACAAGGTGTAGAGCTGGATGAACACAGCAGGCCAAGCAGCATCGGAGGAGCATGAAGGCTGACGTTTTGGGCCTAGACCCTTCTTCAGAAATAGCCCAAAACGTCAGCCTTCCTGCTTCTCTGATGCTGCTTGGCCTGCTGTGTTCATCCAGCTCTACACCTTGTTATCTCAGACTCTCCAGCATCTGCAGTTCCTACTATCTCTTACACTCTAATGTTGCCTGGCCTGTTGTGTTTCAACAGCTCCACACTATGTTATCTTTGATTCCAGTTCTTACTATCTCTGGACAATATTTAAAGTGATTCCTACAATTGAGAAAGGAGCCCGAATATGTCCATGGAATTATAGACCAGTCAGTTTAACATCAGTGGTAGGAAAAATAATGTTGATTCCTTGTGAAAGGAGAACATAGAAGAACACCGAGAAGTAAGAAATTTAATGATGAATAGTCAGTGTGAATTTCAAAAGGGAATATTTTGCTAGACCGACCTTCTTGAATTGTTTTGACAAGATAACCGAGAGAATAGATAATGCAATTGATGTAATTTATCAGGTTTTTCAAAAAGCACTTGCTAAGGTCCCCTAAGAGACTTTTAGAACATAGAACATAGAACAGTACAGTGCAGTACAGGCCCTTCGGCCCTCGATGTTGCGCCGACCTGTGAAACCAATCTGAAGCCCATCTAACCTACACTATTCCATTATCATCCACATGTTTATCGAATGACCATTTAAACGTCCTTAAACTTGGCAAGTCTACTACTATTGCAGGCAGGGCATTCCACGCCCTTACTACTCTCTGAGTAAAGAACCTACCTCTGACATCTTTCCTATATCTATCACCCCTCAGTTTAAAGCTATGTCCCCTCGTGCTAGCCATCACCATCCAAGGGAAAAGGCTTTCACTGTCCACCCTATCTAATCCTCTGATCATTTTGTATGTTTCTATTTTGTATGTCACCTCCTAATCTTCATCTCTCGAACGAAAACAGCCTCAAGTCCCTCAGTCTTTCCTCATAAGACCTTCCCTCCATACCAGGCAACTTCCTGGTAAATCTCCTCTGCACCCTTTCCAATGCTTCCACATCCTTCCTATAATGCGGCGACCAGAACTGCACGCAATACTCCAAGTGCGGCCGCACCAGAGTTTTGTACAGCTTCAACATGACCTCATGGCTCTGAAACTCAATCCCTCTACCAATAAAACCTAACACACCGTACGCCTTCTTAACAACCCTATCAACCTGGGTGGCAACTTTCAGGCATCTATGCACATGGACACCGAGATCTCTCTGCTCGTCCACACAACCAAGAATCTTACCATCAGCCCAGTACTCTGTATTCCTGTTACTCCTTCCAAAGTGAATCACCTCACAGTTTTCCGCATTAAACTCCATTTGCCACCTCTCAGCCCAGCTCTGCAGCTTATCTATGTCCCTTTGTAACCTGCAACATCCTTCCGCACAATCCACAACTCCACCGACTTTAGTGTCATCCGCAAATTTACTAACCCATCCTTCTACGCCCTCATCCAGGTCATTTATAAAAATGACAAACAGCAGTAGCCCCAAAACAGATCCTTGCGGTACACCACCAGTAACTGAACTCCAGGATGAACATTTCCCATCAACCACCACCCTCTGTCTTCTTACAGCTAGCCAATTTTTGATCCAAACTGCTAAATCAATTCCATGCCTCCGTATTTTCTGCAATAGCCTACCGTGGGGAACCTTATCAAATGCTTTACAGAAATCCATATACACCACATCAACTGCTTTACCCTCATCCACTTGTTTGGTCACCTTCTCAAAGAACTCAATAAGGTTTGTGAGGCACAACCTATCCTTCAGAAAACCGTGTTGATGATCCCTAATCAAATTATTCCTTTCTAGATGATTATAAATCCTATCTCTTATAATCCTTTCCAACACTTTACCCACAACCGAAGTAAGGCTCACTGGTCTATAATTACCAGGGTTCTCTCTACTCCCCTTCTTGAACAAGGGGACTTCATTTGCAATCCTCCAGTCTTCTGGCACTATTCCTGTAGACAATGATGACATAAAGATCAAAGCCAAAGGCTCTGCAATCTCCTCCCTAGATTCTCAGAGAATCCTAGAATAAATCCCATCCAGCCCAGGGGACTTATATATTTTCACACTTTCCAGAACTGCTAACACCTCCTCCTTATGAACCTCAATCCCGTCTAGTCTAATAGCCTGTATCTCAGTATTCTCCTCGACAACATTGTCTTTTTCCTTTGTGAATATTGATGAAAAATATTCATTTAGCGCCTCTCCTATCTCTTCGGACTCCACGCACAACTTCCCACTACTGTCCTTGACTGGCCCTAATCTTACTCTAGTCATTCTTTTATTTCTGACATACTTATAGAAAGCTTCAGGGTTTTCCTTGATCCTGCCTGCCAAAGACTTCTCATGTCCCATCCTGGCTCTTCTTAGTTCTCTCTTTAGGTCCTTCCTGGCTAACTTGTAACTCTCAAGCACCCGAACTGAGCCTTCACACCTCATCTTTACATAAGCCTCCGTCTTCCTCTTGACAAGTGGTTCAACTTCTTTAGTAAACCATGGTTCTCTCGCTCGACCACTTCCTCCCTGCTGAACAGGTACATACTTATCAAGGAAATACAGTAGCTGTTCCTTGAACAAGCTCCACATTTCAATTGTGCCCAGCCCCTGCAGTTTCCTTCCCCATCCTATGCATCCTAAGTCTTGCCTAATCGCCTCATAATTGCCTTTCCCCCAGCTATAACTCTTGCCCTGCGGTATATACCTATCCCTTTCCATCGCTAAAGTAAATGTAACCGAACTGTGGTCACTATTACCAAAGTGCTCACCTATCTCTAAATCTAACACCTGGCCTGTTTCATTACCCAGTACCATATCCAATGTGGCCTCGCCTCTTGTTGGCCTATCTACATGTCAGGAAACCCTCCTGCGCACATTGGACAAAAACTGATCCATCTAAAGTACTCGAACTATCGCATTTCCAGTCAATATTTGGAAAGTTAAAGTCCCCCATAACAACTACACTGTTACTTTCGCTCCTATCCAGAATCATCTTTGTAATCCTTTCCTCTACATCTCTGGAACTTTTCAGAGGCCTATAGAAAACTCCCAACAGGGTGACCTCTCCTTTCCTTTTCTAACCTCAGCCCATACTACCTCCAGTAGACGAGTCATCATCAAACGTCCTTTCTGCCACTGTAATACTGTGCTTGGCTAACAATGCCACACCTCCTCCTCTTTTACCACCTTCCCTGATCTTACTGAAACATCTAAACCCCGGAACCTGTAACAACCATTCCAGTCCCTGCTCTATCCATGTCTCTGAAATGGCCACAACATTGAATTCCCAGGTATCAACCCATGCTGCAAGTTCACCCACTTTATTCCGGATGCTCCTGGCGTTGAAGTAGACACACTTCAAACCACCTTCCTGCCTGCTGGTACACTCCTGTGACCTTGAAACCTTATTCATGACCTCACTACTCTCAACCTCCTGTACACTGGAGCTACAATTCAGGTTCCCATCCCGCTGCTGAATTAGTTTAAACCCTCCCGAAGAGCATTAGCAAATGTCACCAACCCCCCACCCCAGGATATTGGTACCCCTCTGGCTCAGGTGTAGACCATCCCGTTTGTAGAGGTCCCACCGACGCCAGAATGAGCCCCAATTATCCAGGCATCTAAATCCCTCCCTCCTGCACCATTCCTGTAGCCACGTGTTTAACTGCTCTCTCTCCCTATTCCTCCCCTCACTAGCATGTGGCATGGGTAACAAACCAGAGATAACAACTCTGTTTATTCTAGCTCTAAGCTTCCACCCTAGCTCCTTGAATTTCTGCCTTACATCCCCATCCTTTTTCCTACCTGTCGTTGGTGCCTATGTGGACCACGACTTGGGGCTACTCCCCCCCCCCTTAAGGATGCTGAAAACACAATCCGAGACATCACGGACCCTGGCACCTGGGAGGCAACACACCAACCGTGAGTCTCTCTCGTTCCCACAGAATGTCCTACCTGTCCCCCTAACCATGGAGTCCCCAGTAACTAATGCTCTCCTCCTCTCCCCCCTTCCCTTCTGAGCAACAGGGACAGAGTCTGTGCCAGAGACCTGTACCCCATGGCTTACCCCTGGTAAGTCGTTGCCCCCAACAGTATCCAAAACGGTATACTTGTTATTGAGGGAACGGCCACAGGGGATCCCTGCACTGTCTGCCTGTTCCCTTTCCGTCCCCTGACTGTAACCCATCTACCTTTTTCCTGTACCTGAGGTGTGACTACCTCCCTGTAACTCCTCTCAATTACCCCCTCAGCCTCCCGAATGATCCGAAGCTCATCCAGCTCCAGCTCCAGCTCCAGTTCCCTAACGTGGTTTCCGAGGAGCTGGAGTTGGGTGCACTTCCCGCAGATGAAGTCAGTGGGGACACTAGTGGTGACCCTTACCTCCCACATTCTACAGGAGGAGCATGCAACTGCCCTAACATCCATTCCCACTGTTCTGAATTCCCAAACAGACTATTGAAAAAAAACCTAGTCACCTTACCAAATCGGCGCTCAGAACCCTTTTTTTGGTTAGAGGAGGAGGATGGGTGGGAGACACTACCTAAGTAGTGATTCGGGTAAGCAACTGCCCAAATATATTACCTCACTTACTCAGCCGTCTCGTGTCCGCTCCTGCTCAGCATGCGCTCCGCCTATTCACGAGGTAAGTTTTTAAAGGATTAACTTACCTTCCCAGCAGCCCCCTGGTCCTCGCTCTCACTGCTCCTGCTGCACACAGTATCCCAAGTAGGTTTTCTGTACTTGAATCCTCTTCCTATAAAGGCCAGCTTACCTTCTTCACCACCTGCTGGCTTACATTTAGTGACAAAAAAGGAAATTGCTGGTAAAGCTTAGCAGGTTTGGCAGCATCTGTGGAGAAAAATCAGAGTTAACGTTTCAGGTCGAGTAACCCTTCCTCAGAATTATGAGGAAGGGCCATTGGATCTGAAACGTTAACTCTGACTTTTTTCTGAAGAAGGATCCCGACCCAAAACGTCAACTTTCCTGCTCCTCTGATGCTGCCTGGCCTGCTGTGTTCCTCCAGCTCCACACTGTGTTATCTCTGACTCCATCATCGGCAGTTCTTGCTATCACTGACGCAGTTCTTTCAGTTCTTACTTTTAGTCACTGCAGTACAAGGATACACAGGTCTCATTGCACCTCTCCCTTTCCCAATGTATTGCCATTCAGATAATAACTTTCCTTCCTGTTTTTGTTCCCAAAGTGGATAACCTCACATTTGTTCAAATTATACCTTATCTGTCAGGCATTTTCTAACTCATTTCAACTTATCCAAATCACACTGAAGCATCTCTTCATCCTCTTCACAGTTAGCCCTCTGTCCCAACTTTGTTGAATCATAGGATCATCGAATCACACAGTACAGAATTATAGACATATCATTTGGTTTATCAAGTCTGTACTGCCAAAACTATACCAAATCTACATTAGTGCTCATCCAAGTACTTTTTAAGAGTTGTGAGGTTTCCCACCCCATTACCCTTCCAGACAGTGCATTCCACACCCTTATCAATCCTGGGTGAAAAAGGCTTTCCTCAAATCCTCTCTAAAGCTCTTGAATTTCACCTTAAAAGAGTGTCCCTTTATTATAAACCCTTTGACTAAGAGGAACAGCTGATTTCCATCCACCCCGTCCATGCCCAACATAACCTTCAATCAGAACCCACACTTCTCCAAAGAAAACCACCCCAGCTTATCCAGACCCTCTTCATAGTTAAAGTGCTCCATCGCAGGCAACATCCTGGTGGACCTCCTCGGCACCCTCTACAGTGCAATCATATCCTTTCTATAGTGCCATGACCAAAATTGCCGATCCAGTCTCTCTTCATACATCAGTCCTGCTATTCTCTTCCTCCGTAATCGGAATATCCTTCCTCAGGTAAGGAGACAGCAGGCAACCTTCCCAGGCTGCCCTTGCGCTTCCTCCCCGACTTATGATTAAAGTTAAAGAATGTGAAGTCAAGGGACGAGTGGCAGAATGGATTACTAGTTGGCTTCAAGAGGAAAAGTAGAGAGAGGAAATAAGGACTAGTTATTAAGAGTGACAGAAAGTGCAAAGTTCTACAGGTTCATTGTTGGGACCACTGCTGTTTGCATCAACAGTTGCACTAAATTCGGAAGTATAAAAATACTGAGGAGAACTGCAACATATTACAGAAGGGCGTTATGTAACTTGCAGAATAGGCCAACAATTGACAGCAAGTTCAACACAGGTAAGTGTAAGGCAGCAGATTTTGGAATGAAGGAAGAGATATCACTTCTTGGAAACTGCGAGCCTAGGTGGTGTAGAGGAACAAAGGGATCTCAGAGTATACATCAATCATTAAGAGTTGGCACTACGTTTTATTTCTACAGGAATAGAATTGAAAAGTGGAAAGCTAAGATAAACCTGTATTGAACCTTGTCGAGATCACAGAGTATTGCAAGTAGTTCTGTTCATCATATTTCAAAAGGGACACAGATGCATTGGAGAGGGAGCAGAACCTAAATATGTTCTCTTGTGGGGAGGATCATAACCAGAGTCCGTTGATATAAGTTAGTCAACTAAGAAATCCAACAGGAAATTCAGAAGATACTTCTTTAGCCAAAGAGTGGTAAGAATATGGGACTCAGCCATACAGGGAATGGTTGAAGCCATTTGTGTAGATCCATTTAAAGAGAAGTGAGACAAGGATACGAGGTAGAAGTGAACAGATGGGAGTTAGCTTCTGTGGGGATTAAATACTGGTATGGACTACTTAGGTAAAAACAGACTTTTTATGTGCCATATTTGCTATGTAATCCATAGGCTGCACTAAAGCAGTGCTTGCAGTTTGAATAACCATTAAACACAACGGAATCGTGTGAAGTTATTGCCCTTACCTACTAAATATGGTAGAAAATGTAGGGCTAGTGCAATAAGCAAGACATCTTTGATGCTGTAATAAGCAATAATGACCACCAAACAATATTACTAATCATGACATTTTAATATATTGAGAACTGAGGCCTCACTCCTTCCGGATTGTGTGCTAGAGGTTAATATGGAAACGTTTTTCTTTCATCTGTCTCTTTTACCTCTCTTAGTCCCAATCTTTTCTCCCCAATCTTGTATCACTTCTTGTACATGATTTAGACCTAACCGATATTTGCTCATTTAGACCGCACTTATTTCAGCGTGAATTCTTCAGTCTGATAAGTGGAAGAGCCTCACTCTTTCCAGGTCTACTCATAGATGTCAGGGATCCCCACAGTGTGTGCCATTTGGATCAGACATCAGATGAGAGCAAATCTCCATTCCAGAGCCAACAAAAAGTCATTTCTTTGGTACTGACCACAAAACTCAAAAGCCATTTTCATAAGTGTTGGCTTAGATACTAAATCTTGTGCACATGGAGAGCCTTGCTAATTTGCACACAATATATTGCAACTTCCTATCACATATCCAGTGGACCAACAGTTGAATATAGGTAGATAAAATGTGAAGTGGGAATGGTTGATCACTTTCCAAATTTTGCCAGAGCTCAAATTGCCAAAAATAAACATTTAAAATGTCTGGAATGTCTCATATACTGTATCAGAGTTCTTCCAGATTCCTTGACATACCAAAGAAATAAATCCAAGCACAAAGCAGCCTTTTTAAACAATCTCACTGTAGATGTGTACTACTTTAGATGAAACTGAAAATCTCTTTCAAGTCTTTCTGGCTTCCAGGACAATATTTTATGAATACATGGCAATCTTTTACAAAGAATATTTCCATTACCTGTCGTCATGGTCAATGTTTCCAGCTGGACAAAAACCAAATTTAAGTCAATGCCTGAACAAGCTTCTTTTACAAACAGGCTTAAATAGTGAGCAGCGAATAATTTGAAACATAGAAATATAGGGAATAGGAGGAGTAGGCCATTCAGCCGTTCAACCTGCTTCGCCATTCAATATGATCATGGCTGATAATCCAACTCATTACCCTGTTCCTGCTTTTTTCCCATTGATCTCTTTAGTTCTAAGAATTATAACTAATTCGTATCAGAGATATTCAAAGTTTTAGCTTCAACCACTTTCCATGACATGGCAGAGAATTCCACATGCTCAGCACCCTCTGGTGAAGAAACTTCTCTTCATCTCAGTCCTAAATGGCTTACCCGAAATCCCGAAACTCTGACTCCAATGCTGACCACCCCAGTCATCAGGAATATCCTTCCTCCATTTACCACGTCTAGACCTTTTAGAATTTTACAGGTTTCTCTGAGAATCTCCCTTCATTCTTTGAAGCTCCAGTAAATATTGTCCTAGCCGATCATATCCTTTCTATAGTGCCATGACCAAAATTGCACACTCCAGCTGTGGTCTTCTCCAAACTTGGAGATGTAGTTCCCTCATCTAAATCACTAATATATATTGTGAATAGCTTATATACAAATTATATAAGCACTGATCCCTGCACTACCCCACTAATCACCGCCTGTCATTCAGGAAAAAAACTGTTTATTCTTACTCTTCCATCTGCCAATCAGTTCTCAACTCCATGTTAGTACACTTAGCCCCAGTCACATGCACTTTAAATTTGCATGCTAATCCCTTGTGTAGGACCTTATCGTGAGCCTTCTAAAAGTCCAAGTAAACCACATCCACTGGCTCCCCCTTATCAACTATGCTCATTACATCCTCAAAACATTTCAGTACCTTTGTCAAGCATGATTTCCCTTTTGTAAATCCATGTTGACTGTCTGCCCTGTCGCTATTTACCAAATGCACTGCTATTAAATCTTTTATAATGGACTCTAGCATTTTCCTCACTACTGATGTCAGGCTAACCAGTCTATAATTCCACAATTTCTCTCTACCTCCTTTTTTAAATAATGGGGTTACAATAGCTACCCTCCAATTCATAGGAACAATTCCAGAGGCTACAGAATCTTGAAAGATGACCACTATTTCTAGGGTCACTTTCTTAAGTACTCTGGCATCAGGCCCTAGACATTTATTGGCTTTTAATCCTATCAATTTCCCAAACACCATTTTGTTACAACACTGATTTCCTTCAGTCCCTCCTCTCACTAGACCATGTGTTCCCCAAGAATTTTGGGAGATTATTTGTGCCCTCCTTTATGAAAACAGAACCAAGGGATGTATTCAATTGATTTGCCAAATCTTTGTTCCCCGTCGAATTCAGTGAAAATGATTACAGCAACATTAAATACACTGGTAAATGTTATTTTCATAGCCCAGTGACACTGAATTTGTTAGTGGTTCTCTCTCCATTACAACTGCTTTTGCCTTTCTTAGTTTTTGATACTATAAATCCTGTCTTCCTCTTGTGTTTCTTCAATGTATTCCCATTTATAGAACTGACAAATCCTCATTTCTGTTTCTACTGAATTCGCCATATTATATGACGTTAAGAGCAGGACATTTTACTTCCAGTTTGAAATCAAATTTAGTGTCTCAAGTATGGGAAACAGTTGCCTTTTGAACGATTGAGAGGTAGGATTTGTAGAATGTTCTTTACGTCAACCAGTTAGTTGGAAAAAGGATAATACTATATTCACAGAATTTCAGAGAACCGAGATTCTATACCAAGAAAACAGACTCAAAAGGGGAACTATGTATATACTTTAATGAACAAACATGTTTGATCAGAGCAGGTAAACACTGCAAGAAAATGTAATATACTTGAGTAATGATTGCTGCATGTAAAAACTATGTATCACTGATTACATTTGGATAACAGAACTATTGAAGAAGTTACAGCACAGAAAGAGGCCCTTCTGCCTACTGGGTGGAATCTAAAGATATTGAATCATAGAATCATTACAGTGAGGAAGGAGGCCATTTGGCACCAAACCTCCAAAGGTTATCCCACCCAAACCCAGCCTGCTACCCTGTCCAGGTAACCCTGCTAATTTACCTAGCCTGCACATCCCTGGACACTACTGACAATTTAGCATGGTCAATCCACATAACATGCACATCTTTGGACTGTGGGCAAGAACTCACACAGACTGTTGAACCAGGGTGGAATCAAACCAAGGTCCATGGCATGGTGAGACAACAGTGCTAACCACTGTGGCATTGTGCCTTCCCAACCCCTGAATGATGTGAGCAATGGTACAGTCAGTCAGGAAATATGGCAAGAGCAGAAAAATGAGATTGACAACATTGTGAAAAGAGATTCAGATTCTCAAACCAAGTTTTGAAAAGCAAGACAAAAATCTTACAAGTGAGCAGTGAGAGATCTAATTGAATAAATTTGCATGCATTTTCTGTCACTATTAACTAATCTCACTTCATGGATATGCAGTTTCATATTCTTCCACAAACATTTGAGTGGGTACCTGGCAAGTCCGGTTTGTTGCTTTCTCCTCCGAGCCTTCATCTTTGAACAACAATCCTAAATTCCCAGGACATGCTGCACGGGCAGCGACAGCCTGTAACACCTGTACACAGATGGTGGTATTGGACATGTACCAGGTTCGCCACACTATCATGGCACATCTCCAACTCACAATATAATTCTTCACTTCAACGTGCCCATCGTAGCACACTGCAACCTTTCATTGTACTGCTATTGCCAGGACACTTTGTACACAGAGACAGGCACCCAACTCGTGGATTCAATCAGGCTGCATATCAGGGCTACTCACTTGCTTTCTTAGTGCTTACTCACTTTGCATCTATTTGGATGTTCACAGCATCTCTGCTATGTCTTTACGTGCTTTGCTCCCTCAGCCAGAGCTTAAAGGCTCACACTTCTGTCTTGCTTTGCTGTTTAGCACAGACACATGACCAGGCAGCTTGTTTTGGTTGCCAGCAGTCCTGAGTCAGAATGTTGGGCATGTTGCTGTATGTGGCACCGTGTCACATCAATTTGATGTCTGTACCATGTGCTAGTAGCATATGCAGAAAACACACTGCACGTGCATTCGCCAACGATCATGTTTCAAAGTCCTCGATCAGGCTGAGGGAGACAGCCTTTATTCAGGGGGTCCTGGCACAGTACAGCAAGCGATTGGGCTGTAAGCTCCCAAAGTGAAATATCAGGTGTAGTTCCTCCAGTTTATGTTTGGCCTCACTCTGACAGTGGAGAAGGCCAAGGATGGACATGTCGCCAGGCAAATGGGAGGGGGAATTAAAATAGGAATTACCTGGTCTGGTCTACATGTGATTCCAGACCCACAGCAATGTGGTTGACTCTGAACTGCTCTCTGAGAAATTAGGGATGGGCAATAAGTGCTGCCTAGTCATCCACTCCTCATCCTGTGAATGAATAATGAGAAAAAAAACCCTCCCTCTATTTACTTCTGGGCTCCCCTCCCCCTCCCCAGTTCTGACAAAGGGTTTTGGCCTGAAATATTGAGTTTCTTGCTCCTCAGTTGCTATCTGACCTGCTGAGCTTTTCCAACTACACATCTATTGAAACCTATAGGCCTATTCAGGTCCTTGCGACCTCAGCATGATTAAAGCTTCTGACAACAAATTGAAATTCTAATACCAATTGTAACACCAGTTATGATCAGAATCCCAATCAATTAGTCTTAATCAACACTCATCTAATTTTCCACATAATCACTGCTGTTGCATGTTCTAGAGCAATATTGATGTGATGAAGAAGATTAATTAGGGATTTTACTACTGTCTTGCTACGGCCCTCAGTTTATGGAAAAGATATAGAATTGGATGGATGTACAAAGTTTTATAGAACTGCTACTTGTCAAAGAAGACCTGCTAGAAACTATCAACTGACCACAAACATTCAGTTGTAAGGTATGCAGATACTGAAAGCTGAGTGTTCTCAAATAGTTAAACCACAGAAGGAGCAGCAAAAAAAAATGAGTTCCTGTTTTCAACCAACCAATATAAACCACTGCTTTATGTGCAATTGAAGCAGTAGCTTATTTTAAAGTATCTAAAGATTTCACTAATTTATTACAGTTATTTGCCAAATTATGTTCATTATTAAAGTTGTATATGATACACTTTGACAGCATCACCCAGCCTGCAGATCACTTCACTTAGAAAATATAAACAGCCAGCTGCACAAACCTTGTGCATGCTTCTAACATTAAAATGCAGTGCAGGTTTTGAAAATCCAGAGAGCTGGTGAACATATATTTTAATTTATCAAAGCCTGCATCACCATAATAAGTATAGGTTTTCTATGAAATAATGTAGAAAATCCTTTTTTAAATTCAAGATGTACCTCATACAATGCAAATTGTCTATAATCATTCTATTTGCAGACTCAATTTCTTAACTGATGACATTTGCAGTAACCCAATGGAAATGGATGCAAAACCATTCCGCATTACTTACCTGATGCACAAAGAAGCAACACCACACCATGAGGCACTTACAAGTGTTTTCACCAGCGAAAGAAACCTGAAAATTCTCTAAAACTTTGAAGTGATGCTTGGAGCTTACTCTCAGCCAAAATTACCCTCAGCTTTCCCTTAGCTGCACTCCTCCCAAGACAGCCGGAACAACAGGAAGTGAGACAGAAGCCTTTCACATCTATGGTTATCTGTGTCTATACAGAGTGCAGATGGACTGCAGAAGCCAGTAATGCAATTTCAGTGGTCTGCCAGGTGCACTTTAATTGCGTAAATGCTATTGCTGTCGAGAATATATTGAATATCCTTCCTTAAAGTTGCTGTATCCTTTGTATTGTTGGGCTGGACAGGCCTGTATGAAACATAGCGAGCTTGAAATCCCCTAAGTCCTGATTCTTGACAATCGAAAGGAAGTTGAAGCAGGAGCAAACTTAATTTGCGCTGGAATTGTTTGAACATGGGTCTTTCTTTTAGAAGTAAAATAGCAATGCAATAAACATTTATTCCACTTATTTTTCTCAACAAGCAATGTTTCTATGTTGCAAAGGAACTATACAGATTTACTTTCCAAGATTATAGAATTATTTCTGGACTGTATATCTGCAGTCAGTACATCATTTCCTCTGAAGACAGCGGGTCCTAACTTACTTGTAGTTCAATTACTTTTGAAAGGTCATACATTTGAAACTCTCTTGCTCAGCAATTGACAACTCAACTTGGTCTGAGAAGGTGATGTTGGATGTTTGTATACCCTTCTCCAGTTCAGTGGATGTTTCATAACAATGCAATAACTAACATAAAATGTGTTCTTGTAGTTCTAGTTTCTGCTCAGACTGCAGCATTTTCAGGAACGTACTCAAGTTTGCATTGTTTGTAAGTATTTGAATATGGAACTTCAAATGCACAATAAAAGTCTGTATGCTAAAATCCTACTGGAATTGAATTTTCTTATAAAATATATACTTTAGTTCCATGTCTGAAACCAAAGATGTCTTCAAAGCTCAAATTAGCCAATTATGTTGTAAACCTTTTGGAACAAGAGGAGGCTAGTCAAAATCTTTAGTTAGGATCTTCATCTCCCACCAAGAGAAGGAACGGAGCTAGATAGGACCTGAAGATCTTGTTTTGGATGGTATGCCAATGTTGGCTATTTTCAGCATGCGGGGTCAGAATTAGAATATCCGTTATTGCCACGTGTACTCAAGTAGGGAAGGACAGGAATACAGTGAAAAGTTTACAATGTTGCCCCCCATGGTACTATCCTATGTATAAAGTACCTAGGTACAAATCTTAGACACAAAATAGAGACATAAAGGGAATAAAAGGGAAAAACGTTACTTTACCTTACAGTTATTCATAGTATAAGTTAGAAAAATGAGAAATATATTTAAAAAGATCAACTTTACAGTCTTTCTATAAGAGCCCTGCAGTAGATCGGCACAGGGGGTTTCCACACGTGGTCTGACCGGGCTCGTAAGCCGCTGACTGCCCGCACCAGTCCCTAGTCCAACGACCGTCCCCACTCTGCTCGAGCCTCCAGGCCACTGGCTGTCCCACCTTCGCTCGGGCCTCCAGCCCATTCTGCATCAGGGAGAACACCAAAAAGGGGGAAAAGGGAAGGAAATGGGAAATAACCAGAAGCGGCGGAGGAACTCTGGTTGAAGCATACTACTCTGCCGCCATCTTGACCAGAAAAAAGGCCAGCACGTTTTTTTATTTTTTTCTAGTATACTGGTTGCAGCCAGCTAGCTCAGAGTTAGTCCCCTGGAACAAGGACATTATAAATCTGCTGTTTATATTTTTTTTGTGTGTGTGTAGGTGCGAGACACCGTAAAAACAACAGGTAAGTAAATAACTTAACTGATAGTCCACCACCAGGGAACACCCATGTGACCAAAGAACCAGTAGTAAGCAGAGCCCCTCTGGGGGCAATCCCTATGTGAATGAAAAAATGAGGGGAAGGGTAGGGATCAAACCAAAATAGAATGAGGGGGAAATAAAGCACTCCAAACCCCGCAATGCCCACCTCTCCCGAAAGGCATCGAGAGCACCAGTGCATACTGAGTGTTCCTTTTCCAGGGACACCCGGGCCCGCACATAGCCAAGCAAGAGGGGTAGGTAGTCAGCCATAATGACCCCTTCCATGGCCTGCTGCCTGGGCCTATTAATGGCCAGCCTGGCCTGGCCCAGGAGTAGACCCATGAGGAGATTCAATGACCTGCTAACTCCCCTCCACACTGGGTCCCCAAAGAACAGGAGCTTGGGGATGCAGTGCAACCAAAAACACAAAAGAAGATTCTGAAGCTTAATGTAAAGGGATTGCAAATGCCCGCACCCAATATATACATGATCCACAGACTCCGCAACACCACAAAACAAACAAGGCCAGCATTACTGCATGCCCTCACACAGCAGGTAGCTCTTAAAGCTCATTAAAGGCCTTGTTCAGCCTACATAAAGAAGCCAATTAGAATTTTCCAATTAGCCCCCAGTTCCCTGGACTAGCTGGAGACACTTTAGACACCCAGAGGCAGGGAACTGGTGACAGGACAAGGTTCAATGCTCCAGGTAGCTGAGAGGGCACCCCTACAGGAACCTATATGTCAATTAAGGGGACACCTTTGTGAAAATCCCACAGAGTGGCTAATTCCTGCATCTTCAGGGTCAGGTTGACAATGTGGAAACTGCTCCCTTTCAGTTTTCCACCTTGGGAGGGAAAAATCCAGCCATTCATTTTTCTCAGTTCAGAAAATGCTTATGCCAAATTCCTAAGGACAAATTATGGTTCCAAAATGTTTCCAACAATTTTCTTAAACCTATACGGCTGGAAAATTAATAAGTCAGTCTTGGAACCAAGACTAAAATATTCTGGGATCAATCCCAAATGTAGCAAGCCACATGATACTTAATCAAATCTTCACCGAAATATGTCAGTCATTAATGATAAGAGATGCTGGAGCAGACTGCTTCAACATTTGCCCTCCAATTACTTCCATCACACTTGTGGTTAATGTTTCCAACTCTGGTTGAATATATTCCTGGATATTTCATCTCAAGGCCTCTTACTTCCAACTAATCTTTCCCATCAAGTGGAAAACAAATTCATTACCTAATTGGATGATTCACAAGTATCAGATAGACAGACTTTGTTTTTCCCATCTCCAATATTGTTATTACTCATAAACAGAAATGAAGAAAATGAAAGTGTTAATTTTTTAATGCTTCACTGGTTTTCATCAGGATTACTCACTGCAATTGATTAATATTGAAATCTTGATATTAATATTCAATCCCTGCAGACTAGAGGCCAATGATGAAGTGCTGACAAGCTGAATTCATGTGCCTTTCCACCATCCTCTCTTATCCTGAGTATTCTTTGCCAGCATTTATTGTGATCGTCACTACCAGGTGGAGTGTCAAATGCTCATGGGCAGGAACGCAGCTTCATAATGTGATGTCGCTACCCAGTGAGGGAGTAGCTTCGAGCAATGCACCTTGTGTTTCTCTCAGGCACGTGTGTAATGTTACTGTAACCTGTATGTACTCTTTTTTTCTCCAGTAATGTGACAGTGCTTAAGCTGATACTGCAATAAAGTGGATCTGAAATAACCAAACTAATTCGACCATTTACCGACACAACTTTGGTTATCATTTTTAAAAATTATCGTGAAAACGAAAGTGTGGCAGCCTGCGCATGTGCTGGCATTGACATCATTGTACATACAATGCAGTAACATCAGCAGCACTCACACAGACAAAACCCAGTCAGCAGACATCATAGGCCCCATCTATATAGGTGGCACAGCCAATTTCATTGGCCATTCTGGCACTTGGAGTAACCACTCTAATATAGAACAGATTATTCAATTGTGGCTCGAGGTTTGGAACTACGCTGAGGGAGAACCAATACTTCATACTACTTCATGTAAAAAGACCACAGCAAAACTCATTCTGGAAATCTTAGTCTAATTCAGTCAACCTTTAATGCAGTCAATTATCTGATGAAGGAGACATAATCAAGATACAATATTTGTTCCTTTACCTTTACAAATACTCTCTGACCTCCTGTGTATTTCCATCTGTTTTTTACTTCAGTTTTATCGCTTGCCTTCCAATCTCTTTTATCGTAGTCAGGATCCTTTTGCTATGTCCATTGTTATTCCCGATATCCTGGTTTATGTACAGGGAGTGGACCTTTACTTTGTGGCAATAGGTTTGGAACTGCACCAATCCCATTGTCCCTGAATTTCCTTCCATTATCTTATATATTGTAAAGCTCCTGGGAAGTGCCTATTCAGTGCTAGAAGCTACTGGGAAACTTTAGAGTGATAAATATTTGGACCATATTTACTTTATAAATCTGCAGTGGTTTGAATTGGAAGGTATGATTTACAAAAGACAAGACTCTGTCCATATATTCCAAAAGAGCATTTCAACATGCTTCAACTATTGGTCAGACCCTTCAAAGATTGACAGTATACTATAAAATAAGATATAATACAATTTGAACGTAGAATAATGGCTGCCATCTCTCAATTTGTTAAGCAAGAAATCAGAAAAGATACAATTATTCAGCAAAATCTTCTTGGGTTAATCCTTTGTAAGCTCTGACCTGAAGGACAATATAGCTCTGTCCATACATTTTCTAGTCTTTAGCTGTGAAGCTTAACCATTTTATAAAATTAGTCTTGTCTTCAGGTCTTCTCTGACCAAAGGAAGATCCTTGACTTGTAATCGTCTTTCTGTGCCTCGCTATCCTGTGTCAATCTTTACATTTGCCACCAACCTCCTTCAACTTTCAATCTGTCCAGCATTAATCTCTGCTTTTCTTCTCTTCCTTGAAATCTTTCACCATAACATCTTTTACAAGCCAGTTTCCTTTAAAGGCATACCTTGCCCAGGCTCTGCCTGTTCCCAATTATGTTCAGCAAATGTCTTTCTTCATTCATTCTCCACATCACTTCAGCAGAACAATGCCTCGACTTCCTCAGGAGGCGAAGGAAATTTAGCATGCCCATAAAACTCTTCCCAATTTTTATTGGTGCACCATAGAAAGCATTCTATCCTGATGCATCACAGCTTGCTATGGCAACTGCTCTGCGCAGGCCCGTCAGAAACCACAGAGAGTCGTGAACATAGCCGAGTCCATCACTCAAGCCAACCTGCCATCCGCTGACTCCATCTATACTTCTCGCTGCCCCAGAAAGACAGCCAACATAATCAAAGACTCCTCCCACCTAAGTTACAATCTCTTCCAACCTCTTCCATCGGGCTGAAGATACAAAAGCTCAAACACACGTACCAACGGATTCAAGAACAGCTTCCTCCGAACTGTTATTAGACTTCTGAATGGACCGCTCAAATTTTAAATTTAATGTTGGTCTCACTCTTTGTGCACCTTCTCTGCAGCTGGAACATTGTATTCCTTTCTCTGTTCTACTACTCTTATGCACATTGTATGGTACAATCTGCCTGTACAGCATGAAAAACAAACTTTTCATTATACCTAGGTACATGTGACAATAATAAATGAAATCAAAAATCACTTCATTCTTCTCCTAAGCCACATTCCAAACCTAATCAGTAAACAGGGACAGTGGGAATTGCAGATGCTGGAGAATCTGAGATAACAAGGTGTAGAGCTGGATGAACACACCAGGCCAAGC